>JAPYZK010003127.1:0-28456 GCA_030522785.1 Platygaster equestris | reverse complement strand
AGTCGAATTTGACTATTATCGGGAGTAATCCATTGGAGAATGACTATTTGAGTAGTCAAAACAACGATTACTAATTCAAATGGTCAAATTTTGACTATTCCAGAATGAGAGAGCATTCCACAGCTTTTGAATTAAAAATTTCCTGTACTCGCATTGAAAACTGGAAAAAAAACTAAACCCTCCTCAATTTCAAGAAAAATTGTTCCCAAATCTTCGTCTAAATAATCAATGATCCCCTTTCATATTCGTACACACGCTTTTTTCTCCCACTCGCGCATGGTTATGCTCCTTGGTTTTTTCTCCCTTTTTTCGTCGAAATCTTAAAGTAAACAGGCACAAGTACGTAGGGGGGTTCAATGAGCGGCGATGATAAACATCCCGGGAATAAGAAATAACAATCGCTCGCGGAGAGAAAACAGATAACGTCGAAAATTTTAAATGTAATAGATCAGCCCGCGAGGAAGAGAAGACTCGACGCCGGCGGCGTTTCTCTGGGGCATAGATCCTCCGAAAGGATAAAGTTTTGCGTCCCATTCATTTCGGGTTAAAAAGGAGTGGCTTTTCTTGCTTCGCGCCACACAAAGCTTATTCTAATGTTCTGGCATCTGCGCATATTTTTCCTTATCTGTGGTCTTACATTCGCGTTGATACGCGACGTCAAAGTGGGACACTCCTTTCACGATTTCATCTCTCCCTTACGTTATTTCTACGTTTCAATTTAGATTCTTTTTCATGTAAATTGTGAATGAGTGGAATTTTTTTTCTGCTCGGTTTTACTTTCCGTTGGCGGGGAAATTGATTTTGCGGGATGGGACATTCGAGCGCGAATGAAATGGGGGAATTTGGTTGTAATGGGATGACATTTTAATTGCCAGTTTCGGGGTTTTTCCCGGCTGGGATGGTGTATAGTGGAGTAGAATTTCCGAATTGATGAAATGGTTTCAGTTTTTTCTAGAAATTTGTGTTTTTAGAAAAAATAGGAATAGGTAGAATGGGAAATAGGAATCTAAAACGAATTACAATCCCTGTTGGGTCATTAGCAAGGTTGTGCAATGATATAACATTGCATATCGTTGCATTACTATTACAGCGATCAGAATATTTAAAATATCGTGAATTAGAAGTTACGATTTAGAAAATGTTGAAAAAATTTAGGAATTTTGAAGAAACTTTAACAATTTTCAACAATCATGTACGAATATTCTGAAAATTTTCAAAAATTTCGAAGAATTTAAAAAATTTTCACAAAATCCGCGTATTTTCAGAAATGTCAAAAGTTTTTGAGAATCACATGATTTCTAAATATTACCGAAAACTTGAACATAGATTTTGGAAATTTCGAACAATTCCGAAAATTTTCAAAAATTCCATAAAATTGGAAAAGTTCCAACACTTCCCAAAAATTACATAATTTACAAAAATTTGCTAGAACTTCAACAATTTTCAACAATTTTGGAAATATTAAACATTCTCAAAAATTTGGGAAATTTGAAAAAAAATTCTAACTATTTTCAAGATTTTGGAAAATTCTTTAAAATTTTACAAAATTGGAAAAAATTCCAACGATTTCCAAAAATTGAATAATTTTCGAAAATTTCAACAATTTTCAACAATTTTGGAAATTTTGGAAAATTTCGAACATTTTCAAAAATTTAACAAAATTTGAAAAGTTTCAACAGTTTACAAAAATAAAAGAATTTTTAGAAATTGTAAAAAACTTACAATTTTCCACAATTTTAGAAATTTTGAAAAGTTGTGAAAATTCTCGAATTTTCAGAACTTCCGAAATTTCAATCTTAGGCAATAATATGCGATCTTATATCATTGCTCGTGACCCAGCAGGAATTGAAAGTTCGATAATGAACTTTTTCATCGCCTTCAGGAAATTGAGCTGGAACAAATTAATTGCCGAACTTGCACAATTTTCACTCGCCATCGAGAAATATTGTTGAAAACAATTGATCAATCCACAACAATTTGTTTCCTCGTTTAAACTTTAGCGACGCAGTTTTTCACACGATTGCAATTAATGGGAAACGTTGAGCATAATTTCGAAAGTTTTTTTCTGATCCGATCCTTTATTTTGCAGTTTTTGCAATCTACAGTACTCGAGACTTAACTTGGTCACAATTTGTAAAGTTTGATAACTACGAAAATTAACAGAACATGCATGTTTTGTAGATATAACACGTTCCCTCATTATTGAACACCTCAAACTTGTCCGACGTCCCAACTTCAATTTAAGTTCATTGCTTCGAAACTTCCTCTACTGCTTTTAATAGCACGATATTACCCAATAGAAAAGTTTCCTCGAGTAAAATTGTTGGTTTTTTTATTTTTCAGTGGAAGTCGCGATGGTGCGTCATGAGAAAATTGTCTCCTGTTGCCGGTGAGTTTTGTTTATAAATTTTATATTCTATTCACCCCCTCCCCCCTTCTCCTGAAGAAATTTCAAGTTATTGCATTAAACAAAATCATCGAATTGTACTTTTGATTTTCTCCAGTATAACGCGAAACCAACCACCCAATTTACGTATTTATGAATCGTTGGTCTATTCCGTAAATCGTAAATATGTATATCGAGTTCCATTAATTTATGTACGAAATTTGTTACATTAAAAATTTGAGTTATCTAACGTGAATCAATTTTGTTAATTATATTTGTTTTCGAAATTCTACTATACCCAACTCTATTTTTGTCCTCCGTGAATGTAACTTATGTTTTTCGATCCAAAGATCAAAAGTCGCGGGAAATGTCGCGTCGTGAATTGAATAGATACGAAAAGCGGATGACTGGAATAAACGGATGATAATGAAAATCGCCGATTGTTATTCGCGAGCGCATCGGCGCGGATTAAAGGGCGCGAAAGCGTCGGCCTTTTTGCTCTTCCGGGGGACGGCAGTAATGTTTCTTGCGATACCCTTGCCAATACGCATGTTTTCCATGATAATCGTCGTGCCGGGAAGTCGCGTAATAGGGCAAGTTTCACGTAACGAGCGCTGCACGCTCTCGGGGAACACATGCATGGCCAAGTTTCTTGAAGACGGAACGTGACGAATCGCTCGCTCCGATTACGATCGCTGATTCATTTTTTCAACACGATTGTTCATTTATAGCAAATGTGCATTACATGGTAAATTCAATAACGAGAGAGTTCCATGCAACGCTATTTCAAATTCGTCCTTCAGTTCGAAAAGGTTCTTAATTGAAAATTTTCGAGTTGATTTGAAGTCTTGGAAATTACCCCCATAGTAACTCTCAGTCCGAAGAGGCTGCAAATCGTATCAATGTCAGATATCCTAGTGAGCGAAAATATTATTTTTTTACATATGCCCAAAGATGGCCCTTTTTCATGCACGAAATGTGGGTGCAAAATGCTGTTTTTCATTGATATAGTATAGCAGTGCGGGATAAGTGTGCGCAAACCGCTATTTTGCCCATCACTGTTTTTGGAAATATTTCCGCATCAGTTTTGGAAAATTTTTAAAAATTTTCAAAAAATTTCGACATTTTAAGGAATTTTTATGAACTCCACAAATTTTGCGAAATTTCCAAAATTCTCGAAATTTACGAAAATTTCAGAAATTTCCAAAATTATTAAAATAAAACTTCCGAAAATTTAAAAAATTCAAAATTTATGAAAATTTCCAAAATTCAAAATTTCCGAAAATTTCCAAAATTCAAAATTTCCGAAAATTTCCAAAATTCAAAATTTCCGAAAATTTCCGAAAATTTCAAAATATCTCAGAATTTCTAAAATTTTCGAAATTTCCAAAATTATTAAAATTTCCGGAAATTTCCAATTCAAAATTTCCAAAAATTTACAAAATTGATAATTTCCGGAAATTTTAAAAATTCTCAGAATTTCTAAAATTTTCAAAATTTCCAAAATTCTCGAAATTTCCGAAAATTTCCAAAATTCTTAAAATTTCCAAAAATTTCAGAAATTTTCAAAACTCTAAGAATTTCCAAAACTTCCAAAAATTTCCAAAAATTACCAAAATTTCCGAAAAATTCGAAAAATTTAAATAATTTTAAAATGCCCAAAAAGTTCCAATTTTCCAATGAAATTTTCAATCCAAAACTTCCAATGAAATTTTCGAATATTTCGACAATTTGCAAACTTTTCGAAAATTATCAACTTTAAAAGAAATTGTTGAAAATTTCAATTTCAATTTTCCGTGCACTCAAAAGCGCCATCTTTGTGCATTTGTATAAAAAAGCACTTTATTCAACAAGTGCGCAAGATAGGTTAGCCCGTGAGTGTAAAGTTTGAAACACTCGACATCGGCTAGCGCACTCTCGACTCCGGCTCACGCACTCGACTTCGGCTGCACGCACTCGCTACGCTCGCGTGTTCGCCTCCGTCTCATGTTCCAAACCTTACACTCACGGAATAACCTATTTTGCGCACTTGTTACATGTACTATATCACTAATCATAATTCAGAGTATAATCCTTAATGAAAATGCTCAATTCCCAAACAGTATATATTTTTCTTTTATCTGCCTGTTTATATATTTTTTCCATGCGATTCCACCCTGTATTTTTCTTATTCGAAGAAGACCGAATCAAAAGGAAAACCACGATTCCGTTTATCGGCCCTTATCTCATTGACGGCGCCTTTCAGCGGCACGGAAACGCAATTACATTTTTCGCGGCGCGTCGCGTGGGAATGCAAATGGGGCTTCGCCGCCGCGAAGAGGAAGTCGATATAGCGCTGTCAGGAAATAATTGGCGATTTACGCCCGGCGAAACGGAACACAACCGCGAGGCAATTTTCGACCCTTGTTTTTTTTCGCGCCCACGGACGGATCTTGTCCTGAACCAACTCGGGTTTCGTTCATAAACACTCGCTTTGGCTTTTGATTCCGAGAAAATATCCGCGATCACGGCTTGTTTGCATAGCACTTCGGGAGCGTAATTTTGTTTGGAGAGACCCCAAAGCGGTCAAGGAAGCCTAGGGATCCGCGCTCTTTGTTGATTGATGCGAAAAGTTGATTGCGCGACTTGATTTATCAAAGGATATCGCGTTAACGAGATTCCGTGTTGTTTTTTTAGAGGTAGTAGAGAAATTTGAGAGCACATTGGGTTTTTCTGAGACGTTTTTTGGTTTATGTGTAATTCATGTGAAAAGATACCATAAGATTGTATTTCCATGGTGTGTCATAGAATTTCTATCAGACCGATTCTCATCGGTCCTGTGAGATTTCTGTTGACGCCATAGAATTTTTATGAAACTCAAAAAAGTTTTCATGGGACTCGATGTAGTCCAAATTAAAAAATGGACCTATTATTCAAAAAAATTATGTTCAGAGCTGTTTTTTTATTCTTATAAAAAATCAAGCGCAAAACTTGTTTTTGAGGTTAAAAAAAGCCGTCGAATATCATTGGTCGACTTCGAAAATGATAAAATTCGACCAATCGTTCCCCGCAGGCCATAAAATATCCACTGCTATAAAAAACATGATCACATCGATATCGAGCTGATAAAAGTTTTACGACCGGATGTTGTAAACGTTTCCGATGGCGTGATAGGTTTTCTCGTGAGAAAAAAATTTATTGGTGTAGTTCGATGGAGTGCGATTTCGGTAATGAGGTCTCGAAATGTTGGCGGGATTCGATTTTACAAATGTAACGAAGCGTCTAAAAGGGCTCAATGAGGCGTGGCGAAGGTACGATAAGGGACGCATTCCAAGGTAGTATTGACCACTCGTTTTCGGATGGAACTCGATGGAAGTTGGCGGCTTTTACACCTGAAAAAAGGTCGAGATTAAACGATTATCAACCGCGCGTTCAATTTTTCACACTTCCTCTCGCGACGAGATTTTTCTGCGTTTTTCCTTTCGATTTATTTTCCAATTTGCGCAAACAAGAGACGGGGTAATTGGAGAACTGGAAAAATATTGGATGAATCGGATTGAAGGACGGATTTTGTTAACGAAGGTGTTTTCTGTGTAGTGTACTTTTTTGCACATTTTCAGAGGTCTGACTGAAGCATCATTTGGAATTTCCATTTATTTCCAAAATATTTATAAATACAGAAAAATGCACAAAATAACAGTATTTTATCCATCCATGATAGTAAATTCGATTACTGATTTTTCTTTGTAAACTTGATTCTAAATAATTAAAAAATGCGAAACGTACGATTATTTCCACTATTATCAAATTTTGACGATACTTAATTTTCAGTTCCCCGATGTCTTTCCAATAAATGTTCACTGATAAAATATTTCGTTCGTGCTGTGTCCCGTTGTTTGCTGTAAACAGTCGACTTCTCCCAATCTCTCTATTTCAAAATTCAACATCCATGTCCGAGGAATTCTTTTCTCCTCCTTTGAAACATGATTATACCCATAAATACATAATGAAAGCGCCTCGTGTCACGTCACTCAATGTCGTACTCGCTGCCAACCAATTCCCCCTGACAATTGCAAAATTGAACACCGATTTTCACATCAATGGCAACTCAGACCTCCCAGAAAAATAACTATCGATCTCCGCAACTTTTCATCGAACTAATTAAACTGTAATTGAATCCCAATTAGAGCTTACTCAGTTGTCCGCGAACGCTATTAAACGACTTCTAATTAATCTCATTCTTTCAATTCAATTATACGAGTGACCGGAGCAACCATTAATTAGAGAAAATCAGCAGTTCGATTGATTATCGACGAATAAATGATTTTTTAGAGCTATTTCGTAATTGATGAATGATTTTCAGATTTTATGTCCGTATTCACTCGAGTTGAAAATTGTTGGTAATAAGGAACGAATGCAGACGACAAAGGGGAGGAAATTAGAGAGATAATGAGTTTTTCTTGAAAGGTTGATTCAGCTGGAAATTTTTGCTTGCAGATTGTCTGCACCTGCAATTATACGGGGACAGCAAAGACAGGTACAAACAGGGTCAAACGAAGGCTTCGTTGAGCTTGCAGCATTTCCTTGGGGTGCAAAGTGGCTTCACCCTCGATAAAGAGTCGAACACCATTGCTGTAATATGCCAAGACGTGACGGTCGTGCTCGCGTTCGACACTAGGGAAAGGCTCATTCAATGGCAGGTCAAGATATCGAACAATTTAGGGGAAGGTACGGCATTTTTCTCGTATAAGGGTGTCTAACAAACCTGGGGAGTCAGGGAATGAACGCGAATTCCGCGTTACTGCACTTGTCTGTACCCAACTGTACTTGGGTACAGACAACCAAACATTTGGTAGATATTTAACCAACCAAAAAGTTTGGCAGAGAGAACCAAATTTTATTACCAGCGATCAAAAATGCGTTTCAGCTAAATAAAAATTTGGTACAGCTAGTCAAAATTTGATACGCACATCTAAAAAGTTCGTTGGCTAAATATCTACCAAATGTTTGGTTGGTTGTAGCAAACCAACTTTTCTGCGTGGAAAATGACTCGTAGTTTTATTTCAAACACGCGGAGTATTTGAAAACATTTTTTAGATTATATTTTCCGTTGAAAAAAAAAATGATACATTTGAAGGAGAATTCACATATTATATACGATTAATAGACAGAAGACAAAACTCGTTTTTCCATTTTAAAAATCTGAGGAGTAAAAACTCATGTTCTGCACCCTATCGAATTCCGCAGACCAGAGATTCCTCATCCTGATTTCGTCGGCCCCATCGAAAGCCAAACTCCCGAACGGGCCGGCCTACCTCCACGTCCAGGATTACCGATTCTGCATCGCCGTCGGTGTCCCGGCTCGGCTTGTCGGCGTCTGGGAGATCGCGCAACTACGTCGTTACGGCGTCGTCGAGGGTCGTTTCTGCTTCGAGGGCGGCTCCAGGTGCGGCCGAGGCGAAGGCCTCCACGTCTTGAAAACCGACCAGGGCGACGACCTCGTCAAGACCTTTCAACTGGCCGCGGAAGGAAAACTCGCAACCCGGAAGAGGTGCTTGGGTCGCGAACCCTCGGCCCAGGACAGTCCTAGGAGGCAATTTTCCGTGTCCGAAGCGAGAACCGGCGATTTCTTCCCCGTGGCCGCTTATTCGGCGTTTTCCTCGTTCGAGGAAACTTTCGAGGTCTACAAAAACGAAAATCTGATATGTTGGTCTTCGACGGAGAGTCGCCAGGACACGGTGGACGGGGACTTTCGGGACGCGTTGTCAGTGTCGGAACTGACGGAACAGCACGAGCAGTGGCACAATTGTTCGTACTCGAGGCATGGAACCGCGAGTCTCGAACGTTGCGCCAGTTGCATTAGCAAATTGGGCACCATTTCCAAGTCTTCCACTGCTGGGACGGCGGTGGCCAGTGCAGGGTTCGGTGAGGAATTGGAATTTTGAAGAGTTTTGGAAGTTTAAGACAAATTTTTTTCTGACGTGTTGTATCTCATTTCACAGGAGCCACAAGTAGCAGCCCTGGTCCCACATTGACCACATCCACGCACACCCAACTCCGCGCCTTCGACCGCCTATCCCTCTCATCGTACAGCAGTAGCAGTCATGATAGCGATTATTCGATGTCGCAACACGCCGATTGCCAATATTCCACGGTCTCCAAGACTTCGCACACCGCGAGACGATCGTCCCCGAGTCCCTTGTCTCTCCCGCCGCGGCCGCCGAAACCAAATAATCAAAATCAAAGCAGCAACAAAACCAAAAAAGCCCCGATGCCTTTGCCGGACGACCAAAAAAGTTGCGAGTGCTCGCGGAAACAACCGGTTTCGAGAAGCAGCAGTAGCTCTTACGAAAATTACGATGTTCCGAAAAGCATAATCGGGAAAAAATCCGAGCAGGAGGGGTACTACGACACGCCGAGGAAAATAAAGGAGTGTTTGGCGTTGCAGAAGAGTTATCCGAATTATGACATGCCTCATGTTCCCCAGGCTGTGGTTTTGCAACAGTGTGGCTGTCCGGCGAGACTGAACGCACAGGTTTGTTTGGAATGGATGTTTGGAATTTTGAGTTTCTTGTCCATTTTTTCCGTACCGAAAAAATCTAATATGTGTTGAATAAATCGAAGTTTACTTACTTGAAAACTTATGATTTTTCGATATTTTTTATGATTTCTAATGATAGGAAAATTATTTTGCGATAGGTTCCCCGTGCGTCGATTTGCCCGTGCCAAAACATGATGAGCTGGGCTGGATTCGTCTTGCCGTATTGTAGAAGAGGCGCCGGTGTCGAGCCCACGACGGTCACGGTTCAGCCGGTCAAATTGTCCGGCGAAGGAAAAATGCCCGTGGTCAATGCCAGCGGACTTTCTTTTTACAAGAACGTTTCCACTCCGGAGAAAGACAGTTGCGAGAACAATTACGAGAACATCGAGAGCGTTCACAGGTTGGTTTATGTGATCGTTTTTAAATACTTTCAACTTTTGGAATGTAGAAGTTTTATTGACTTATGAAGTTCAGAAGTGTGCGAAATTCGGCTATATTTCAAGTTTTGGAAATTTTGGAATTTTCAAGTTTTGTGATTTAGAAGTTGGGTGTCGTAAAGTTTTGGAACTTTCGAAAAGCTAACGAACATAAATTTCTCTCTTTTTCAGCGTCATCGACACCCAGCCCAAATCTGTCGCCAACTACGCCAACCTCAATTTCGAGCAATCCCTCGAACACTACGAAAACAGCAAAGACCTCATCGCCAAGTCGAAACCCCCTCAAGAACCCCCAGAAACCGAAACACCCACCCCCGTGGAACAGCCCTCGACCTGCTGCGAGTGCCGGCACTCTCAAAAACCCGAGTTCAGTACCCGCAGCTACGTCATCTCCAAGAGCTCCAGCAACCCTTCCTTGTCGCGTTCCCGGACCCTGGAAAAATCCCGGAAACACCCCAGGAAACGCTCGTATTCCGCGGAATCCGCGCAATTCTCCGACGAAATCTCGTCGTCGAGTCTCACAATTCACAAGTGTCCCAGCGAATCCACCAAGAAAACCGAGCACTTGTCGGATTTGGAAAATTCCGACGAATTCAGGAACTTCTCCCAGACCCTGGACGGTCTCAGAATCCGGAGGTCCTCTTCGGTGCCGTCGAAGGCGAGCGCGCATAATCGGGACTCCAGCGGGAGCAACGATTCCGGGGTGTCCGAGGGTTCCTTGGGCAACCAGGAGTTCGCGAAGAAGACTTTGAGCGCGTTCAAGAAAGAGTCGACGATGTGCTTCCACAGCAGTTTACCCAGGAAGTCGAGGGATCATTTTCGGGAGACGTCGTTTCAGTTCCAGAGGACGACGGTGCCGACCAAGGCGAATTCCGTGGAAGGGGATATTCCGAAGGGAAGTGGGAAAGGGTTTAGGAGTCCCGGGGATAATTCCGTGGCGGCGTATGCGGACTCGAGGAGCACGAGCAGCGGGACTTCGGACATGTCGGATTACATCGAGACGCTTTCGTTGTCTTCGCATTCGTCTTCCGACGCGGCTGATGTTTTGAGGTTCGCGGGGGGGTTGGGACTTTTTGGGGGAGGAAATGAGTTTTTGATCTAGGGATTTTTTCCCTCGCGGAGGGTCGGTTACCGCGCGGCTATCGAGATGACGACGGCCAAGGATAGCCGCACAATAGCAGTTTGATAGCCGCCGTTTAAAAATGTTGGGCAATCATAAATTCGATGAAATGTTGAAAAATTTGGGACTTTTCTATCCTAGAACATTTTTGAATTTCAAAAACTTAAAAAATTTTGCAAATTTTCAGGTCCGGAATTTCGGAAAATCCAGGAACTTTTTAAATTCCAAAATTTCTGAGAATTTTTGGATTTAGAAAATCCTCAAAATGAAAAAATGTTTTCTGAATATGTGGAAAGTTCAAAATTCACTGAGATTTTAAAATTTCTAAGAATTTTTGGAGTACGAATACTCAAGAATGTTGAACATTTTCTACAGCTTCAAAAACTCTGAAAATTTCGGAAATCATGAAAATTTTGAAAATTTTTACCAAGTTTTGAAATTTCGGAAAATCCGAAAAGTTACACAATTTTGAAAGTTCTAAAAATTTTCAAATTTTGAGAACATTAAAAATATCAAGAATTTTTGACTCCTGTTGAATATTCAAAAATTTTGGAAATTATGAAATTTTGGGGATTATGCAATTTTTGACAATTTTTAGTTTTGGAATGTTGAAAATAATTGGAAAATTCAAAAAAATTCTAACATTCATATTTCAGACAATTTTTGAATTTCAAAAACATCAAAAATTTAGGAATCTTCGACAACTTTAAAAATTCCAAAAATTTTGGGAATTTTTAGTTTTGGAATTTTGTAAAATCCAAAATCTCTCGAAATTCCAGAATCCCTCAGAATGTTTGAATTAAGGAAATCCTCTTAATTTGAAAAAAATTCACTGAAAATTTTGAAAGTTTAAATTCACTGAATCAGATCTTAAATTAGAATTCAATATTATTATTAAATTTATTATTATTAGATTGAGATTAAATCAGAAATTAATCAGATTTTGGGATGTTTCTGATTCGAAACTCGAAATTGTTCGATAGTTTTAATATTACGAAATTCGAAATCTTCGAGAATGATGCGAATGGTGAATTTTCTACGAATTTATTTGTCACGAATTGATTTCGAAAATCCTTTAATTTATGACATTTTTAATTTCATTACAGAAATGATTACAGTTGAAAAAATGACGTTCTGACACATCTTGGATGATTTTCCGATGCTAATTGTTTCTTCGTTTTGTTTTTATTTCTCGGTATCCAGATTGGGTGGCAGAATAGTGACAACTACGCTGCGCCCCCGAAGTGGCAAGGAGTATTACAAGATAGACCGTAGCATTTTGGGCGAGCAGGGGCGAACGAAAGGCAGCGCCACTTCGTCCTCGAATTACGCGAACATAACGCCGGTACTCGAGAACAGCGAGTCACCCTCGCCCGGATACATGAGCAGCTCGCCCTTCGAGCAACCACAGCAACCCGGTGCCCGCGAGCGTTTCCTCTTTCCCGAGGTACGTAATTCTCGCGACGAAGCGTCCTTGTGATCTAGCCCAATCGATCGCGATCACTAGATATCACGAGGTTTTTTTCACCAAGATCCAAAATCGACGATAATACGCTTCGAAAGTATCTGCGTAGTGCATGTTGAATTCCACACTCGACGCTCGAAAACTGACTCTCCGAAAGTTGTCCCCAGTTTACGTTAGCAAATTTTTACATTCGGAAATTTACAAAGTTTCAGTGTATAATCAAATTCGAAAATAGGGAAATAACAAAATTAGAAAAATACGTGAGTGAGAAATCAAAAACTGCAAATTGGATGAAAAATACGCACTTGGATTCTAAAATTCGGAAGTTTATCTTTTACTGATTGAGGGAGGAAGAAATTTTTATTTTTAATTAAAAAATGGGAATTTTATTTTTATATCCTCCGTCAAAAATCAGCTCGATTGGTAGATACTTTCGAGGCCTATGGGGGGGGGGTGTGGGGGGGGGGGGGGTGGGGGGGGGGGGGGGGGGGGGGGGGGGGGGGGGGGGGGGGGGGGAGTGGAATTTCGTTAGAGAGCGAATTGGGAGAATTTTCATGGTGTAATGAGTAAGTATTTTGGGTGATTGTTTTGTATGCTCGGCGTATAGTCGGAAATAGAGTCAATAATCGTGTACCTATACAATGACTTGAACCATTTCTAAAACATGCTCAATGAAGATAACTAAGTTAGTTGTATTATAGGAAGAATAATAATACGGCCCTAGGTTTAGTAATGTTCATTCTGGAGGGGAGGTATGGTTATTTGGGTATGGTGGATTTGGTTTTTGAAATTAAAAGTTAATTCGTATGAATTTTTCGTCTCTTCGTTTGCGTGATTTCGAAAAATTTCTGGTACGGGGTGTCTAATGGATTTGGAGAATTCGGGAATGATTTGGAATTTTTATGACTTTTGCATTTTATTTTTAAAGTTTAGAAAACTTCCAGTTGGTCATGGAATAGTTGAATATTGTAAATTTCGAAAATTGCACGATTTTATGGAAATTTTTTCATTTTGAAGGTGACATTATCTAATTTTGATGATTTTCACGCTCGGATTCTTGTTTTACTTAATTCTTATTTTTCGAATATAAATCTCCGAAATGCGGAATTGGAATCCTGAAATCTTAAAAATTTTTATTGCACTGATGCTTTGATTTTTATTTTTATAATTGTATTTAGAACCGAGACATTTTTTACGTCATTGAATTTTTTATTTTACTCTTGAAACAACTTTGTTTTTTCGAAATTTGTGAATCTTAAAATTTGAATTTTTGGTTTACGAATGCAAATTTTTGAGTTCTCTTCAATTTATCAATTTTCATTCTCAAATTTAATCGATTCGTATTTTAAAATTGGCGGTTTCGGAGTTTCGCGAATTTTTCGACAATCAGAAACATGTAAAATTGAGTAGGATATTGTAGAAATTACGAAAATACGTTAGACACGGTGTTCACGAAATTTCCCGATCAAACATTTTGTTCATATTCAAAATTTTTTGAAGATGATTCTTTTTCGCTAGAGCGGAAAAAAAATTCGAAAAACCGCAAAAATTCATGTCGAATGGAGCTATCTCTATTGAAGTGGAAAAATTACAGGGTTTTGAGTACTTACGAATATTTTCTGGGAAAACCAAGAATTTGAGTTTGGTTCTTCAAGTACTTAAATATAAAACAAGTCGATTTGCTTTAGTAACAATTACCAAAAATATTTATTCATCGTTTTATATTTACTATAAAAGACTTCAGTGATTAGAATAATTGCTTGGCTCAATTGAACTTCACTGTAGATTTGGATGTGAATATCATCGTATCGAGTGATTTTAGAATACGTAGGAAAAAGTGTATTAGGACTTTTAGCATAAGAATTATATCATTTCGCTCGAGTAAGTCGGATAAGAGTCGACTGAATGGACTCGAAAAGTTTTCGGTAATGTAGATTTAAGCTTGATCTAATATTTATTATCGTTATTTATTTTCAATAGTGTAGGGAATTTTTGGAGCATTTTAAACGAGTCTCTTGGGCCATTTTTCGCATCGCTCAAAAAACGCACTTATCATGAAACTACGAATACAATCAAAACAGAACAAACGAATTTAAACGACGAATCAATCTTGTTACCATTTTAACACTGGTACTGTTTTTCTCCAGTGTATTTTGAATTAGTTCTCGGTACCAATATTCCTGACGAAATTTATTTCAATCACTTCGCAATCACTTCGCACCAAATTTACGCAAAAAAGAAGGAACAAACATATTTTGATAGACTGGTTTTATTCTGAGATCGAAAAAAAAAAAAACGTCCGAAAACTCGTACGTCCATTTTCAGAAACTTAAGGGGATGATGAAATTGGTTGCGGATTGGATTGAAGATGAAATTTCGTCGTTTTTGCAGTTAAGTCTGCTATCGAAAATTTTCTACGATTTTTATGTGACAGAGGATATAATCGTACCGAAGTATTATTGCCAAAAGACTGAACGCGATCTTTCAATAATTTTAAGGTGAATTGAATGATCATGTCATTTTTCATATTTGTGGTGTTTGTGGTTTTTGGTTTTGGAGGAGCTTGACATGTACAGTCTGATTCATTTTCAGAAAAATTAATTCGGAAATTATCAAAGTCTTCGATTTGTATGGATGAATTTTAATATTGTGATTAGATTAGGCATTTTTCAGTTTTTGATTAGAAACTTATCGATTCTTCAGATTTCTACGAAAATATTTCGATACAATTTCATGAGTTTTTGAAACTTGGATTTAGAAATTTCAAAATTTACCATACTCTTAGGCCGAAGTTCAAAAAATTTTGCGATGCTACGAAAATTTTTTTATTGTCAATTGATTTTATCATCCCATTTAAGAATATAATAAATTCGAAGAAGTAAAAAACGATAAAATTTTTTTTCGAATCCTCAAGATCCTTGAATTTAAATTAAAAAATATTAAAATCGCTCGTACTCAATAGTAATAAAATTTTCGTTCGTCTTTCAAAGCACACATCCACTCAAGTCAAAGAATTCCAATAAAAAATGTCATAACCGAAAATAAAAAATCGTAAAATATCTCCTCGAAAACCACAAAATCCCCAAAAACCACCCGCACTTGTACCATAATATTTTTTCCAATACATCGAATATACGTAAATAAAAAAGAAAACCCTTCACAAAGTTCGTGAAGTTTTAGGGCGTAAGGGAAAAGGAAAATATAGCTAATTTAATCGCGGCATCGGTCGAGACTTCTCGATTCGATTAAGATTTGACTTGGATAAAAACCCTCTCATTCTCTGGTATAAAATCGAGCTTCTCCGAGCGTTCGGTACGCGGTACACGTAGACGAAATAAGATTTACGAATCGTGAAAGTTGCATTAAACAAGCCCTACTCGAAAAGCGATCGTTGCATTCCCCAAAATCAAACAGGAAAAGGCAGCGTTCGAATTCGCGCCAAAAAAAAACGAGCTTTACGAAAGAGCTCATGTATAGATGAAAAAGCAATAAGCGATTTGAACGGGACGCGTTTCGAGGAAAAAAGTTCGTTTTTTTCAGAGGGTATTGAAAATCGATAATTTGCGTCTCGTTTGATGCGAATTGTAATCGAATGATTGTACGGTGAGTGATGCATAATTGCACGCGACGAAGTTAAGTATTTTATATACGAGTTTGAGTCATTCGTAGGAATTGAGTTACAATTGAGAGCTTCGAGGGAATTCATGTAACGCACGTAGAAATTAGATTTAAGCGCGCAAGGCGCATTTTCAGTGGAGCGAAAAAATGCGATTGCGATGTTGAGGATCGTTTCGCGGTGACATTTTACTAGTCAGAGATAGGTTAGGGTCGCGCATATTTAATATATTTTGATCTCGCTATGTTTGTAAATCGAGGGATATGTGGGGTTTTTAATAAGGAATGGAATTTTTGGGTTTCGGATGGTTTGAATTTGATTGGCGAAGGTTTGAGAACGTTTTTGAGTCAATTTTTGGTCAATCAGATGTATTACAATTGGTGTAGTACGATTGTAACATTGTAAATGCTGTGCATCGCAATCTTTGAACGTTGTATCATTATTAAATAATTTAGGGGAATTACCCCGAATTATTTATGAATTTTCGAAACTAAATTTTCGTATTCCACACAATTGTTTTCAAAGACATTTTGAAACCTTTTTTCAAACTTTCGCCAAATATTTCTGAAATATTCCGAAGCTGACTGGGAAAAACTTGGCTTTTTATGGATTTTCTATCGTATACGAGCCATTTCGGCCTATATTAACGTAATCTTTCCGTAGAAGTTTCCATGGGTGTCAGGAGCTTTAAAAGAATGAACAGAAAAGAGATATGAAAAATTTTTGTACTTAACTGAACGAGAAGAACATTTTTTTAACGTGGAAATTATGATTTCGTTGGAACATGTGGGTACGAAAGTTTGCAACATAACATGAGAATTGAAAAGTAGGAATTGTGTTTTGGGAAAAGAAATTGGAAGTCGAAGGATAAAAACTGAAAATATTTTTGTATTAATTCATGTTTTCAATTTTTTTATTTTGAAATTGAACAAACCAATATTTTTTTCCTGAGGTTTGAATTTCTTTCCGAATGGGAATGGCAACTACGCAACTGTCCTTTTCTGTCTCACATGAGCAGTCGTTCGGTGTGAGAGAGAGAAAGAGAGAGAGAAATAGTATCGCCCAACTGTTTCCGAACAATTATATAATTTCCCAAAAGCTCAAATTCCGAAATTTATCTTTTCCTCCACTTTATCTAACGACGAGAATAAACCCAAAGATACTTAAATCACGAACGACGAACTTTCACCTGATAACGATGTTCAAAAACTACAGCTTCCAAGTTCTTTGCTATCGCGAGCTGAATAAATGAAAAGGATCGGATAATCAAAAAGAGAATCAACGGCATTGCGGCCGGGATGAATGGGATAATGAAACTTCTGTATTCCGTATCGTAGCCCGCACCAAATGCATTTAATCTATACAAAGTCACGAAGAAAAGCGAAGCCGAGAGAATTTTCAAAGATATATACATAATGATGAAATACGAGTCGTAATATATCCAAGGATTATAATAAATTATATAGTAGCGGTTCAAGCCTTTGAACTCTCGTAGAAAGAGAAAATAAAAGACCTAAAAAAACGAATAATTCCATCATTTTCCGTTCTCCGATCCAATAAAAGATCCGATTCAATAATAAAAGGAGGAGAACGAGAACAGGTAAGCCGATTTCAGCACAATAAATTTTTTTTATTCGTACACATCGAAAGAATCACAATGCAGATCAAGCTACATAAATAGAATTTGCATAATATACATAAACGTACGGGTTGTTCCGAGTCAAATCGACCACAATTTCCCCCCTATTTTTTCTTGACGCGATTTTTTGGTTTTAGATTCGAGATTTTTAGAGCAATAGAAAATTATCGGATCTTTTTTATAAAATTGATGCCCATTTGACGCTGAACGACTCGTATACATTTTGCAACGATCTTTTTTTCGTAATTTCAATGTACAGTATGGTTGATGTATTTTTTTATCTGGCACATGGTTTGTAAGATTCTCTATAAAAATAATTAACGATCTTGAGCGTAGCTCAATTTCGTCAAAAATAACCGAAAAATGCATCATCTACTGTTTTTTTGTTTGTTTTTATACACGAGTTTTCTTTAGATTTTTGCATGGTCGATGATCATTTACAACGCACGAAAATAGCATGATTTTTTTTTTTCGTAAAATATACTATTTCTTCTTCGTTTTTCAAGGCATGTGAAATGTCACTTGTACAGGTGTTTTCTTTTAATGGTTCGCAAAGAAAATTTATTTACATTCAACTTCGCAGTGTTCATGAGAAATATTACATGTTTTTTGAAAGTTAGTTCCTTTTAGTTTGCTGAAACTCTTGTTCTAGGTACTTATTTCCAATAGTTCGTGGCGCAGGTGTTTTTCTGTTTTTTGCTCTTTTTTTGAAGAAAGTTCAGGCATGGAGTTTTCGTTATTTCTTGGCCTTTTTTTTTACAGTCTTCGCGCTGTACAAATGCAAGTATGCGTTGTTTTGAGTTTTTAGAAGCTTTAAGATTTTTTCTAGGCGACTACACGTTTTTTGTGAATTATTTGTTGTTTTCGTTCGATGAAAAATGAAAATCTTTCCAAGCGTATTCCATGTGTAAAGGTCTAGAAAAATTACTGATGTTTTTTTAGGACTAATTTCGGGTTGAACTGGAGTAACAATTTATTGTCGAAAGCAAGTATGTTCAGTATTTATTTGAGAATTGTAATGAATACTTCGATTTGTATTTTTGGATATTTACGTGTTTTCAGCGTTTTTAGAAAAGCTGTTCAAGTATAATTTAGAATACTGAAAAACGCCTAATTTGCGATTTTCATTTTACGATGTTGAGATTTTGACATTGCAGTTTTCCAATCGAAAATTTTGAAATTGATAATTTACGTCCCTTGCGATTCAATCGTAAAATTCAGAAAATTTTCGTATTTATTCGAAATGGAAAATTATTGGAATTCAATATCCAAATTTAAAAATACTAGAAATCTATTTTTCAAATGTCCAAATTAAGATTTTCGTAATCTTAGTTTCAAACTGAAATTTTATGTGTAATCGATTTTTTTCTATTTACTCACTCAATTTTTGGCAATTAAATATTTTTTGCGAGAAAATAATCAATTCCACCATAAAGTTATTATTAACCAATTGACAATCAATTCTATCGATTGTGAAATTTTATATCTCAAAAGCTTTGAAATTGTTGTATTTATACCGTCCGATTGTACTTGGATTTAAATATTTTCAAATTCCTGAATTCTTCATCCACCTTTCAATCTTAAGTACTGATAAATTCTCAGTTAATTTAATCAGGATACAATTTCTCCAATTTTCGACGATTTAGAACTTTTACAGTCGAATAGTTTGCATATTTTCAAATATCCCATCATTGAAGGAAAAAATTTCTTCCTGTTTTTGTGATCTTAATGTTACTCCAGTTCATCCCCTAAAAATGACCACACTTTTCCTTCTAACGGATACCTACAACAATAGTAATAAAAATTTCTATATTTCTCCGCCTCACTTCAATATTACTCGAATATGAAAGACCATTAGTTCCAAAAAACTAATGAATCTGAATACTGCGATTTTTCCTACTATTCTCCATCACACATCGTTTCCTCACTTAATAAAAGAATATCAACAACATTCGTTTCAATAAACTCTTTTAGTCTTCGTAACTACTCATATATTCATATATTATATATAATTTTTTTCTTCCTCAACAAATTATAGGCCGTCGGCTTTAAAAATGCAACAATCGGAAACAAACTTTATGAACTACTTAAAAATCGTAAGTAAACTTTTTACAAACTTCACTCTCTTTTCGACCTACTCTAACAGTCTTCCTTCGTATTTTTTCTGCAATTTATACCTCATTTCTTGTGTACAAGGACGCCAATCACGTAATTTACGTCTTTGTGCAAAGGCAACAACTTACCATCCACAATCGAATTAAAAATAATTCGAGAAAATTTTCTGGACAAACGTGAGACATTTTTTTACTCTGACACGAACTGAATGATTAATTCCATTTTTGTTAAACGTTGGAAAACGTTCGAAATCGAATTTATCGAAGATTTTATTACGAAATCTAGCAAAATTTCGAACAATGGTGGAAATTCATCGAAAGAAAAAAATGGGTTTGTCAATTTGAAACATTTTTTTTGAACGCATGACGCGTAGTTTTATGAATTTCATAGTTATAAATTTTGATACTTGCACTTTTCTTTCCATAACATTTCAATCATTCATATTTGTAAGTTCATGGTGATTATTTTTGGATTTGAGTCAACAGTTATTTCCGTATTTTCCTTGCACTTTTTACATCTCATTTCTGCAGTTACAAAGGCAACGATATTAAACCTACAATTCAACGAAAAAAACTTGGAAAATCAACAAATGGAAGACTTAATTTTCCTTGGCTTGAGACTAAGTGCTTTTTTCTCTCTTTGAACTTCGGAAAAATCAGAAAAAAAATAATTTCGATATTCAATCTCTAAACGAGTAATTAAAACGTCAAACGAGGGTTTTTTTTTCGAAGCAAAAAGGCAAAAACACGTTTTTCATTGAAAATACCCTGTTTGATATTTATATCAATCAACGCACGACGCGAAAACTTTTTACAGCACTTGTCGAGAATTCACGAGTGGTCTCGATAATTAAGCCATAATCGCGAAAATAAGTAGGGAAAGACGGAAGAAAAAAGTCGGGGCTAATTATTGGTCTGGATGAAATACTGACGATTAACTGCAAACGTTCATAATTTCTCGGAAAAAGTGGAAATTAAAACCGCCTTTTGTTTGCATATAAAAATACTTCTTTTTGCAAATCGCAGAGTGAGTTGTGTAAACGAGTGGCACTTTTCACGTACGATTTGCTATGGTATACAGGCTAAGTTTTTCTAGCGAGCTCTACATTAAAAAGGAATTTTTTATCGATCGCTTGGTATAGATTTTTAAAGCTACTACGTTTCTTGGCGAGTAGCTAAAGAGAGAAAGAGAGATTTTTAGATTTCGGTTTTGACTTTTCTAACAGGGATTGGAACGAAAATTACGGAAAAGAATTTTACGTGTTTCAGAAAGTAGTGTTGCATGCTTTAGAATGTAAATAAATGAATCGAAAAATTAGTGAATATAAATAAATTTGGTCAAAAGGAGTTCAATTCTTCATTAATTTTTTGACGAACATCATCATTGTTGTCCCATGGCTCGACAAGGAAGTGAAAAGGTTGAAAAAATTGAAAACTTTACAAGGTCAATACAATAAAGCAATAAACACTTGGAAAATGACTGATGAATCCAGTTTCAATCCCTGCCCAAAACCTTCTTAAGTACATGAAAAATCACCTATGAGTAGATCCTTGAAACGTAAACTTTGGACTAAAATCACATTAACTTTTTCTTTAGTAACAAAGTCTTGCTCTCGTAAACGCCGTAAAGGGTGACGAATTTCACGAATCCAAACTTCCTACACCGAAACCATATCGTAAGATCAATGAAAAACGAACCTACCTCAGGGTCCCACCAACCCCACACCCAAAGAAAAGAAATCCCCAAAAAAACCCCCCCCACCCCCCCAAAAGGCCCAAACCCCCCCCCCCCCCCCCCCCCCGAAAAACTCGCCACCCCATAAAACCCCGTAAACTACATCTTCTTCCTCTGCTGGGTCCTCACAGGCAACCTACTCTCTTTCTCCCTCAAGCTCACAGGCCTGCCCAAAAAGCCCTCACAGAGCTTATCGATTTCCTCATCGCTCGAAGTGAACCTCAAACTCGACATCCCCCCGGAAACATCCTCCTCCTCATTTTTCTCAAAAACCATCCTCCCCTCCCCCCTCACAGGACTGGACGCCCTCGTAGAAGGTGCAGTCCTGCTCCCGGAAGCCTGATTCCTTAGCGGGATCTTGCTACCCCCCTGATTATGGTTCACGTCCAAGGTCGAAAACCTCTTCAAAATCCTGGGACGGTCCACGTAGCTCTGCACTTCCATGCTGTACCTTTTGAATCTCGACCCCTGATCCTTAGGTTCCGGGGGTAGCTTGACCCCGAAGTTCATGGAATGCCTCTTGGTCCTGTCACCAACCGACTGGATCTTCTCCTTGTCCATGTTCAGGGAAAATCTCTTCCCCCGGTCGTTGTCCTGGACCTTCCCCGGGAACATAGGGTACCTCCTGAGCCTGGACTCCTCGTTCTGACCTTGCCTTCTGACACCTTCTTCGTAATCCACCGAGTCCCTGTTCCCGGAGAAGTTGCCGTTGCTTTTCTGCTTCAGACAGTCTTCGTACTCCATGGAGTACCTCTTGGCAGGTCTCTGGAACACCCCGGATCTTCGGTTTTTTTCGTAGCCATTGTTGAGCCTCCTGTTCCTGTAGATGATGTCCTGGATATTGGGTATCTTGGATGTACTTTGGGACGTCGCGAGTTGTGTCGGCATCCTGATACCAGCGTCGACGATGAACTCGTCGTCGAGGAGGGTGACCGGGATCTCCGGCATGGAGCTGAAAGCCCAGCAAGGGTCGTAGTGGTCGTGGGGGAGGATGCCCTCGCTGACGAGGCTCGCGCGTGTTAGCAGGAAGTTTTGCAGGGCGCTGCGACGCTCCTCGGGGGAAGGGTTGGAGGGAAGTCGCGGGTAGTGGACCAGGGGAGGTTTCGATCGGTGGAGCTCGCTGTCGCTGAAACGGGAGCAGCAGGAAGGCGAGTGCTCGAGCATGCGAGTCCGCAACAGGATGTCAAGGCTCTCGCAGCAGCTGCAGGAGCGGGCGAGGAAGTCCGGGTTTTCCGGGCGCATTGGCTCCCAGGGCGAGTTCGTTAGTAGCATGCTGTTAGAGGTTAGTCGGGCCCAGTTCGTTGTTAGGTCGGTGCTCGAGGTGCTACAAGCAGAGGGGTTCCTGGGGTTTTGTTTTGTTTTTTTTTTCGTTTCGAAGCCGAGGAGGGAATTTTTGGGAGGGTTTTGGATGGAGGGAGGGGGTGGTGGTTTTTGGAGGCGTGGAATGTTATTTTGATCCTGAAACGTGATTCTTCTGCTCGAGACTAAAAAAGTTAGCTTGAAAAATAGTGTTGGGTTGTATAGAAAGTTGATACCATGAGATTTATGATAGTAAGGTTTAGTTTCTGTTACTATTGGGTTAATTGCTGTTTGGAATTAGCAGGGTATTAGTTTTGGTAGCACTTTGTTAGTATAGGGATTTTCTGGGCTTTTGGGGTTATTCGAGTATTAGGATTAATTTTAGGAGAGAGTGTACTTACCTAGCTTTGGAAATGTCATGTCTCGAAGGTGGTGTTTCTACAGAACAAAAGTGTATATTATAAGTACGATGATGAGTTATGAATAACGGTTTCCATGAAGAAAACTCACGTCTTATTGCTGGTGCTTTTCGTTTGTCGATCACCGTTGAAGATCCAGTGATGTGCCTCGATGTACTTTGAATACTGAAACGTCAAAATGGGTAAGTATCATTTTTTTCATGATTTTGAATATGAAAATGACTCACTCAGACTCTGTAGATGAGTAAACCTGGCCCTGTCGTGTGGGTTTCGCCGCTGATAACTCTGCAGCAATCCGGCCAGTTGCATCTGAAATAAACATGACGAGGAAAGATTTAGACAAAATCAGGCGATGTTGAGCGAGTTTTTCATCTACAGAGATGAACTCACTGAGTTTCGGTATAACGAGCTGTTTTTTTAACGGACTTTCAGAATGTCGAAGATTGTTCGTCAATTTTCCGTTGACTAATCTGCTTTCCTCCTCGCGTTTTTTCGCATCTCCCAAATTGACCTCGTTCAAATTTGTGGTCTGTTAGAATTTGAATGTCATTATCAATGGGTATTTTTTTCGATGAATGACATTGATTGATGGCGTGGAATTTGACTCACATTTTGCCCTTCGTGAGTAACTTCGATTATTTCATCCAGCTCCGTGATTGCTTTCGTCAACGCCGCTATAACATCTTTGTCTTTCTCATTATTCATCAAATTTCGAAGCGGAGCTTCCAAGCTGAGCAACAATTTCTTGTCCGCTGGAAGTTGCAAGCACTTCTTCAAGGCCGGCAACATCGTTACCAATTTGAGTCTTATATTGGCCACAGGGTCTTCGTACATGCTCAGCAAGGTCGCGAAAAAATGTTCTTTTATGTATACTGAAGAGAACATGGACATCGCTTCCACCATCATGTGCATGAACGACATTCTCACGTAAAAATTGTTGCTGTTCCTCATTTCCATGAGAATTCGGTTTCTCATGTCCGTTCTATGTTGAGGTTTAGCACTGAATCTTAAATAAACTAGAAACGTTTTGCATGCTGCAGATCGAACTGGAAGTGGTCTCTAGAAAGATAGAGTTCTTATGAAGGAATAGGTATTCGCGGCGCTGTGACATGAATTTTGAATTCTTGATTTTTACTCCATTTTAGGTAAAAATTATGGGATATTCACCGCGGTCAAAATTCTCGTCATCGTCCTAGGCACGAAATATTTGTAAACGAAATCGTTAGGAAAGCACTTTGGCAAAATTTCGAGTTGATTCAACATCATGGCCGCCAGTCTCCAATTATTTGTGGCCGCAACTTCATTTTCGCATTGTAATAAAGCTGATCCTATTTTAGTGACATTGGCGATCTGGGAAGATAACGACAAATCGCGATTTTGAGGGAAAAGAATTGAAAGTTGGAGAAAAACAGAAAATGTCATCTGAATGGAAGGTGAAAAAAATGAATTTGCCAATTTTGCACAAGGATTTCGAATCTCACCGAGTCTTCTGTTCCGATAGTTTGACAGTTTGTCAGCAGCTCCAAAATTTGAGCCAAATTTGGCACCAAGTCTTGCAATACTTCCATGTCGTCTTTGAGTAATTTTATAAAGTCTTCTTTTATCATTCCACATTCTGGTCCCAAAATAGTGCAAATCTAGAACGAATAGTTTTTTTACTATTATGGATTCCAAAAAATTTTACATTAAATCGTCGAAACAGGTATTTAGAGGTTGAATATTAATGATCAAATGAAGATTATATGAATAATTTAAATAGAACCTTGAAATTTGAGTATGAAAAATTGTCTGTTCTGCACGACTTTTTTTTGTCGTCGATAGTTTATATTTGATCTATCTATTTATTCATTGTGTCAAGTGCTTGGAATGAGTTCACGACTTTCCGAAAATTGGGGAAAATCAAAACTTTTCATCACCTCGTGAAAACAGCAGCCAATATTTTTGCGAACCATGTAATAAGGATCGCTCGCCAAACTGCTGAGTGTTGGAAGGAGAACGCTGACAGTTTCTGACGAATTCGCCGCAAATACAAAAAGCGCAGGAATATTATAAGCGCACCATTTTCGACATTCCATATATTCCTCGACCACTCGTGGATTATTCAGCTGCTGTGAGAAAAGCGGATGTTATTCCGTCTTCGGTTATAAAAAAAGTTCCTTGCTGAGCCAGTGTCAAAATAAACAAAATTTTGGAAAACGGACACCGGAAAACGATAATATATTAAACCATGTCATTGATTTCCAATAAATTCCACAAGGTTATTCAGCATTTGTGAGTAATAACTGATTAAAACGACTGAATGATTAGCGAAACCTAACTTTAAAATGATTACGAAACCACTAGAAATCTGACTTTTCAACAGAACGACAGTCGCGATTTTGCCTCAAGGTGTACAATCAGGTCCGAAAAGGAATTTATGGCTATGCAGAATTTCAGGAATTTCGGGAAATTCTTCAATGACTCCAAAAATTCAAAATAATTTAAAAAAATACGGATGTTCAGATAATGCCGAATTCTTCGGTATAAGTAAAAACTATCGAGAATTCGTTGAATTTCATGAAATTTTAAAATGTCTTCCACTCAAGGTTTTTGAAGATTTATCAAAGCTTTGAATTATTTTTGGGAATGAGAGAAAATTAAGTATCTATGAAACCGACGCAAAAATCGTTTTGATAAAATAACATTTCTAACAAAAACAAAAAAAAAATAAGAAAAAATTGAACAATCATGTAATTCAGTATATTTTTTACTCGCCAAAAAATTTTAGACTGTGACATTATTTTACTTTATCTAAAAAAATAAATAAATCAGTAACCACAGATATTCTGTTGAATAACCTTTCATTTTATAGACACTCTATAAAAAATATGCATTATACTAGTGAAAAGCTTGGCGTCATTCAAATACAGAATAAAACTCTTGAATGAACAATAATGATCAGCGGGAATATAACCGAGGCACCAGGGGTAGGTGATTCTGTTGCTCTCTCTCTCACTGAACGACTGCTCTCGTGAGAGAGAAAAGGACAGTTGCGTAACTTGCCATCCCTATAAGGCACTTACCTTTTTTCGTAAAATTTTTGGAAACTGAGTTACAGAGACATGCAGATTATGAAAAAAACTTGCCCGAAACATTTCTTGGTTCGAATCGTCTTTGTTCACGGATGGAAGTCCCATTTGGGCAAGTTTTTGAAAATTCGTGATGAACCAGGTTTTTTCTGTTGGTGTTAAACACTCTGCAAACGATTTTTTGAGTTACGGAAACATCACTGAAGTTCCTTGACGTTCAAAATAACTAAATTAACGTTGTAAATTTTTTCCAACGTTTTCTATACAGCATTTTTCACCACGAAGTGGGCAAAATTCAGTTCGATCACACTCAAAATTCAGTTACATCTGATAATTGTTCGAAGCTATAACGTGCGAAGTCAGTTTGCCAGATTATAAAACAAAATTGGTTGTCAAAAACGTACTTTCCATGCCCAAAGCCAATCTTCCGAACTCTTCTGAGATAACGCTTATCATTTCCTCTTCCGATTTGTGTATAGCGTTCTCCGTAAGTTTTTGCACAAGTGGCACTATAGTACTTTTTATGGTATCTGCAATTCAGGTGAGGATTTTTACCGGAGGTTGAATATATTAACGATCGTATGAATGTACACATCGAAAACTTCAATGCAGAATACATATTCTCTATATTCTGATTCATGGACAAAATTTTGTCGGACGTTTTCTATACCTTGCTGAAGTTGAGGCAGCAAAGAAGCTATTGTCTGAACCGAAATTTCTCTGACGGTTTGGTTTTCGTCACTCGCCAATTCCACCAAAGAAGGAAGCAAGGATTGCCTGAAGGATTTAGCGTCGAGACCTTCAGCAACGAAACGCAATTGGAAGCAAATGCATGATCGAACTTCACTGTTGACGTCTTGGCACAAGGAATGCACCATTGGCAGAACTTCTTTTTTTATTCTGTGCAAGATCGAGGGGAATTGAATAATCATACACGCATCGTTCGTAGGTACAAAGAATTTATGGCTTTTGAAATATATATAAGATCGTTTTAAAGTTTATTGTAAAAATCGTAACAATTCCGGAAAACTGGACAGAGCTTAAATCTCTTCTGAAAAGCAGAAAAATCGTTTCCCCAATTGAGATATAACATCTTCCACTGACTGAACCCGCATCCATCAGAGGTCATCTAAATTTTTAGGTTCCCATATCGATTCACTCATTTTTAAAGTCAATTGAAACTCGGTCGATTTCAAAGTATGTCAACCCATTCCCGATGAATTTAATGCTTGCAAAAACATCCCTTGTTATTCTTTCATATGTCATTGACATTTCGGAGTAGGACGATATTTTCATAAACAATTTCCGTTTCCTTAATTCGTGCTATTTTCGACCAACAAAAGAACCACTCACGAGATCGAATCGAAACGGGTACAGATTTTTCCGATAAGTTTGCAGCACATTACTCTCGAAGTTACAGGTTGGGAAATCTGCCCTTTGTTGATCGCTATTGGAAGAATCTGCAAGGGGGGTAATTACTTCTTGTCTTATGACGTCCAGTGGTAGTAGCTCGATCACGTCCAGAAGAGTTTTTAGCCAAGCACGAGAAACGTCTACAAAAAGTAATTTTTTTTCGTTAAAGTTTGCCGCTTTTGAATTGAAAAAAATGGAAATTTACCATCTTCTCGGTTGTCTACGGAGGTCAGGATACTTTTGAGGAAAATTTGAGTGAAAACTGCGGGGCTAACGAGTTTTTCTTCGAGTATGGTTTTGAAAGTCGCCGAAGCCGCGACGTGGAATTCCACGGACGCGGTTGGCAGGCTTTGCTGCATTTTTGGCAGCACTTGGTTGATGCATGATTGGGCGTCATCTCCCGCAAGCAAATTCGGGAGAGCCTGGATAACGTTCAGTTTTTGGATCTCGTCTCCTTTTCTGGAATTGAAACGAAATTTCGGAAAGATTTCGAAAAGTTATAAGGAGTCGCGCTTATAATACGTCGCGCAACCGGTGGGAGGGGGTCATCTTATTTCTTCGAATTTTTGAAAAATTTTCAATAATTTCCAGGATTTCATAAAAATGCACTTTGTCCCGGAACTTTTAAAATGTTTAAAAATGGGGAACAGCGCCAGAATTTTTCATAATTTTCGTCATTAATAATTAATTTTCATAAGTAAATTACGAAAAATATGTAAATCTGGCGGAAATTCATCTCGTATTTAGTATTTTCGTTAACTTCAAAACTATCCAAAATTTTATTTTTTTTTCTAGAATGTGCAAGTATTCATGCACTATACTTAACAGGTTGTTAAAAAAATTTTAGAAGTCAATTATTTCCTTTGACGAGCTGAAAAACCTCGAAATCGTAAAAATGCTCCTAGCCTTGGAAATTTCACTGTATTATCGAAATCCAATCTTGGAGAAGCCATTCAAACCATTCATTCTTATGTAAATCTCGACTACCAAATCTTCGAAAACCAACTCATTTGCAACTTTTCAATGCGAATTCACGACCCTGAAACTCCAAAGGTGCGTCAAGAGATCCTTAATGCTTCTGTAGATCGGAAACACCTCTCCGTTATTTAATAACTTTGTACGTTTTCAAGGATTTCGGTTCAATTAAAGGAAGTGCTGAATTTGTTTCTAATGATTGAACTCATTAAATTTTCAGTGTCTGGTAAAATAACGAGATCGAAAAGAA
>JAPYZK010003126.1:0-12602 GCA_030522785.1 Platygaster equestris | reverse complement strand
TTCCGATAGATCTTTCGATGTATACAAATTTTTCCACTCTTCTTCTCGTTCAAATAGCGACGACTTGAGATCCGAAAGTCCATCGATTGAAAAAGCTGCAGCTACATATTTCCACGATTTTTCAGATAACCAAGAAACTTTCTTATCTTCAACATTTTCTAGTCCCATTTCATCCATCAAGAAAAAGTCCAATAATTCGCTATCGATATTCCCTTTTGATTCCAAAATATTGACAGCAATCGAAAAGGCGAACACCAGTTTGTCTTCCAAAAAAAGCGATCTATCCACATTCTGATGAACAATCGTCGTCAAATTTTTTGAAACGTCGTCTAAACAATACATATTATCAATTTTTCGACTCGTTTCAATAGCTGTTTTGTACAGCTTTAAAAACCATGAAACAGAATACTGATACATATGCGAAATGTTTTTCAATTTCAAAATACAGTAAAAAAGATTCGCAGCATAAAACGACAGAAATTTATATTTTTTTCGGGAAACTTCGATCTCTTCTGACGTTTTCAGAGACACTTTCTGCTTGGATTCAATGTTGTCACAAATGACTTTCGAAGATGTAAGAATTTTGATCGTCGTTTCATCTTCGAGAATATTTCCTTCAGAAGTCGTAAGAATTTTCAAGATTTTTTCTTCGGTCTCTTTCAGAATTCGGTAATTCTTCGTACTTTCAGCAACCATTGCATTCTTCCTCTCTTCAAGCGCTGGAAAATCTTTGTTCACGACAATCTTTAAAAAATTCTCTTCCAAATTTTGACGTGTCATCCTAAAGTTTATCAAAGTTACTTCTCTGCAAATCTCCGGCGAAAACCTAGGATCCAGTACATTCGTAATCAAGTAAAGACGAAAATTCGATCCAATCTCAAACTCATTTCCCCCGAACTTCAATCGAAACTTCTCCCTCGAATCATTATTATTAATTTGCACGATCAAATCAAAGATAACCTCCGTTATTTCCGAAACATTTTCCACCAGGACTGAAAATCCCAGCGATAGAGCCTTCTCCATTTTCTCCGTGAAATCAAAATCATCGAATCTCAACACACTGAGATTCTTCGACTCTCCCAAGTTCCTCATCAAATTCTCCGCTTGATTCTGAGGATCGATCAAAAAAGGGCACCTGGCCCCAAACTTCGCAATAATCCTATTCTCCATAAAATGATCATCCAAAGAATTTTCCTTCCACATCCCAATCTCCAAAGGATCTCCAAGAACCTCCATCAATCCAAAATCTCCACTGTATAAAACGCCCAGATCCTCACAAACTTTCCTCCACCCATCCACCAATTCCCTCCGATCTTCCGGACCAAACTCCCCTGTAAACGCGACTACTCCAGACGCCATCAAAACATCCCCAACTACGTTCTCCAAACTCCTCCCGAGCTCTTCCAAAATCCTGTTCCACTTCCCTCTCTCACTGCTCAAACCGACCAGAAGTTTCTCCGCCTTGTCCATTTTCTGCATGCAGAAATCAATCTGATCCTCCAGCTTCTTCTTCTCCCTCATGCTCTCCGCGAGCTCGTCGTTGAGTTGCTGCAATTTGTCCGTGACCTCTTGAAGCAAAGACCTCTTCTCGTTCAACCTCTCCATTTGCGAAGTCAGTTCAGCTTCGGCTTTCGCCAGCAAAGCCTTCTTCGGGGCGACGACCTTCACGACCTTGTCGTAGATTTCGATCGCGCGAACCCATTTGCACAACCCTTCGCAAGCTGCGGAGATTTTCTTGATGTTCTCCGGTTTGAAGCCACGGTCATTGATGTACCTGTTGGGGAGTGTGAGTGATGATTTTAAATGCACTAGTTTATTGATTATCAAATTATCACCCACATTCCCCAACATTTGGCGCCCCACGTTAGGCGCCAAATGTTGGGGAGTGTGGGAGATGATTTTAAATGCGTTTCATAAACTTTTAGGGGGTTTATTGATTAACAAGTTAAACAATTTAAACAAAAAATTACAACATGGCCGGAATCTTACAAGGAGTCTGGAATCTGGGATCACAATGAATGTATGTCTATATGTGTGTGTGTGTGTGTGTGGAGCGTTGCATTTGCACTTTTTTTGTCTTTGTACGTCGCTCCGCTCTGGCGATAGAAAAGATCTGTTCGATATCTTAAAAATATCTTCTATTCGTCTGCAGGTAATCTTCAGAAAAATATCGTGAAGACATCTTTTGCGCCATGGTGATTTTATATCTTCAAGATATCCCTAGGAAGATATCGGAAAGATATCTTACAGTTATTCTCAAAAAGATACATGCAAAAAATTCTTGTAAAGATGTATATAAAATATTAGTGAAAAGATATTTTGTAGATATTTCTAAAAGGATATCTAGGAGATATTGTTGAAGAGATATTTTCAAGAGGTATTATAAACTATATTCATTCGTAATGAAAAAAGCGCTGGTTGGAAAACAATGTTTTTTATACATAAAAAACAAACACGGAATACATGTATAATATAACAAATTTCATTTAAGATCCCACGGGTCGTAAAGACGCGTGCACTAACTCCGTTCTCCATGTGGCTGAATCCAGCTGAATCGCCATTTTCTTCTTGGTCCAGCAAATTAGAATTGGTCGTGAAATTTTCTCAAAATCGCCGTGTTTATGGTATATTCAGGCTTTGGTCTTGGAATTCCCCGAGCTGACTTTCGCATTATTGCGCCGTGTGAATAAAATTTTCGAAATTAAAATGGTAGCATATGGAATGCCTTGAACATATTGCAGGTTATATACTGAAGTCAAACTTACAATAAATGTCTTCAACTCGTGATGATTCAACAAATAATGCACCTACTCAGATGCTTCAGATGTTCATGATTTATAAAAAAATATTTTAAAAACACCTTTTCAATATCTAAAAAGAGATATTTATCAACAAACATTTTTTCAATATTCTGAGAAAGATATACGCAAAATATCTTTAGAAAAATATTCACCAGACATATTTTCTTCATCGAGAAATATCTTCTGAATGTTTTCTGAATATATCGGTGAAGAAAACATCTTCTAAACATCTGCAACAAGATATCTTCGAAAAGATATTCAGGATAAATCTTTTATCTTCTGTCCGCCATTGCAAAGATATTTTTTATCGCCAGGGCGCAAGAGCGGGAGTACTGTAGGTATATTCAAGTTAAGTGTTTCTTTAGAGTAAATATGGCGAAACAATGTGTCATTGTTGGAACAGTACCTCTCCCGAATCCTCCGTATGTTCGACGAAGGTATATTGTCTTTGTCGAAGGTTTTGAGGTTCTCTAGGAACTTTATGTCTCCCAGGAGTTTTATGGAGGCTGGCCAGTAGTCGTCTGCCGTTTCCCCGGTGATGGTGTCTTGCATTTTTTCGGGTCTGATGCCTTTGAGGACGCACACGGACTCCATCACGAGCCTGACTCCTGGGGGAGGGTTCTTCATGGCTTTGACGATGGTGATGTCATTGGATTTCAGGGTGTCCAGTGCTAACAGCGCAGATTCCACTGCTGGTGTAGCTTCCGCGAGGTCGCTTTCGCAGTCGTCTTTTATGGCCTGGGCTGCAGCTGCGGCTTCGTTTGCCAAGGCTTCGTCAGCAGCCACGACCTCTTTTTTTGCTTCGACGTTCACTGTGTCCTGTTCTATTTTGATCATTAGTTTGTCGCTCAGTTCTGACTGGACCAGTAGTTTTGGTTTCAGTTCTTGGAGCTCCTTCTGCATCAGAACCACTTGCTCAGCCGCATAGTCCAGTTTCTCCAGTCCCTGGGTGTACCTGAATTGCTTGTCCGTTATTTGTTGACGTTTAAAGTCGTAGAACTTTCGGAAGTATCGGAGGTAGTCGAGGAAATTGACGGATGGTTCGTGATATTTTCGCTCGAAGTATGTTTGCGCGGATTTACGTAATCCTTCGTACGCTTTTGCACACTTGTTTCGCGTATCAGTGTCAATATTGACGGGGCTCAAGTACGAGGTCGTTATTTCTTGGAGCGCTTCTTTCGGCCAGGCCGAAAAATAATCAACGTTGCAAGTTTTAGTGAAAAATGGGAAGTCGGCGAGGGCGTGGGTTCGCGTCATCGTGAAAACGAAGCGTAATTTGTTTTTTGTTTGCTGGAAAAATCCTTCGTAAGAGATCACGGATTTTCCCGGCTTGTTATCGCTGTCCTGTGAACCATCGGTGGTTTTTTCAATGTCGTTTTGATTGTGAACGTCGATCTTGCTCAGAATTATGTTCACGTCTTCGAGGAATGAAGAATTTTGCATTTGGTTGTCGTTTATTAGAACCACTGTTGGTTTTTCATTTTTTTGTAGGTTCATGATTAAGTGACTCAAGTCCATTTCCCATTCTTCTTTTCCGTAGAACAGTGATTTTTTCAGCTCGAACATTCGGAAATCGCACATTTGCGCAGCTATTCTCGCGCAGGTTTTCTTCCCGGTAGTTTTCGGTCCGATCAGAAGCGCGTGTCCGTTGTTTTGGAAGAGTATCCTCGCCACGCGTATAACATGCTGGATCATAACCTCAAAAACGGCGATATTCAAGGGTTTTTCTGCCTTGGAGTTGTACGTGTTCAAACAAAGCTCGATTTTCGACCGAATGGATTCCACGTCACGAACCTCATCGTAAACCTTCATCCTCGAACTATTCTCCATGAAACCGCAATAAACCGAGTTTTCTACGTCCATTTCCACGGATTGCTGGAAATTCTCCTCGCAAACTTTCTCGAAAATGTCCCTGAATTTCCCTCGATCCTCGTCATCCACCAGACGATCCTGGAAAACTCGGAAAGTCTCGTGAGCCCACAACCTCGTCAACTTCCTTGCATCTTTCATTTGCGAAATCGGCACAAACGTGACACTAGTCATAACCCTAGAAACATCTTTGAGGCTGAAGATGTAATGAACTTTTCCAGGCGCGCGCGTGAACGCGGACCTAACCTTAAAGTACAAATCGATCGTGCTTTTGGCGACCGATTTGTTGAGGTTGGATTTGTCCGGGGCCAAATCTTTTTCGAAATGTTTGTTGACGATCGTGGCGTAAATTTTGAGCAAGGTAGCGTAGTCGGTCGCGTCAACGGCGAAAACGAACGAATGGCGCGTTAATCGAGGTGATACGGGTTCGGACGGTGGAAGAATCGCGCTAATCAATGATGTATCTACGACGTTTAACGCCGTTCTTGAGTTCGTATCGAAGAAATATTTGTGCTCGATCCATTGCCGAAGCAATTCCAAAGTTGGCTGCGATCCGTGCGCGTCTTTTTCGGGAACGTTCAGGTCGTCCACGAAAACCACGTGGGATTTTCCCATCGAAGGTCCGTAAACGCCTTTTCTCCTTCGGTCTAACTTTTTCAGAATGAGGTCTTGGGTTTGAGAGGGTTGAGTGTGCGCGCTGAAGTTGATGACGTTGAAGGTGGTTTTGTCTTGGGAGGATTGGAGAAGGTAGTTCTTGATGGTTGTGGATTTTCCGGAACCGGTGGGGCCCACGAAGATTATGGGTTGGGAGGGTTTTAGGAGCTTGGTGGTGAAGTAGTGTTGAGTCGATGTTTCGGGGGTAGGGATTATGGAGGTTTGGAGGTTTTGTGGAGGCGGGAGTATCTGGAATGAGAAAATTTTTTGTGTGATATTCAAGAGAAAGAAGGTAGTACAGTGGATAGGGATGTTTGGGAGTCAATGTGCGCCGAAATTGAACCGAATGGAGACATTTTGTGACATCAAATCTATGGTAGATTTTTTGTGTGCGCAAAAGTATCAAGCCAATCAGACGTCAGATGGTTTTTCATTTAACGTTGGTGAACCTGTCGGTCACGATCGAAACTGGAATGTTCTTAAGACGCAATTTAGAGTCAACTCCGACTCAGTTGAGACACTTTTTGGAGCCAATTTTTTAACAGTTAATTGAGTTATTTACGGAATAATGGACACTTAGGTTTAGACTATCTAAGATACAATTTTAACGTAATTCGAACACAATTGTGACCTGATTTTGAACTTGAAAAAAACGCAACCTGCACTCAATTTATATTCAATTTTTTTCATGACGAGAAAAATCTGGAAAGAGAGTGGGGGTTCAAGAGTGTAATATTATAATAGAACACTTTTCGAAATATTCTCTAAAACTGTCCAAAATGACAAAAAATTCTCCGATATTTCTGAAAATATTTAGAATAAAATATTACGCTCGCAAACTTCAAAAATTTGTCAGATAACATGGATAGATGCAAAAATCGACAAACGAATATTTTTTTATACTTGACCTCCGGAGATAAAGAATAATTTTTTTACACTCGATGTAATTAGACAGCTGATAATTCAATATTTTTTTAGATATATTTTGCACTTGATCTCCATTCCACCCTTTATATCGCTAGAAAATTAAAGTCGATATGAAACGAAAAACGAATAAGTTAAGATAATAATTCATCTGATTATTTTATGGCGTCAATTGAATATTTTCTCGATATCCTGTGGAATTCCGAAAACAACTCAAGTTCAAGTTTTGATAGCGAATCTACATGTTATAGCAATTTTCAATGTTAAGAACAAGGCAAATCCATAAAAGCGGTGACGAGATAAATCTTATCGTTTCCTTGTTATGAAATTCTTTTTGTTACTCGATTGTTCAATCAAAATATTTATTTTGTATGTGTTCGAAACGTAATAAAATATTGTTGAAAACACTTACATAACTGAATTGTGTCATTAAACATAATTCGAAATAATAATAAAATAAATCATAAATAATTTTGCATTGCTCTTCCATTTGGTGCTATAAAAAAATTTTGCAATGGATATTTTTGAAAATTTCGGTACTCCAGAAAATAAAAAATTGTGGAATTCAAAGACTTTCTAAAATCCCGAAAAATTCGATAAGTCCAAAATTTACACGAAAATCTATAATCCATCGTCTATTTTTTTTAAATAGTCAAGCAATATCGTCAAATTTCGACAGACCTCTAAAAAATTTTTCCCATACGTGGAAAACATTTTAAAATCCAATAAGAGTCCAAAAATGAAAAGAATTTGCCAAAAACGTATCCAAATTCATCAAAAAGTCACGAAAATCACAAATAAACCCACTATCAGCACACACAATCAATTAAAAATAGCCCGAAAAACCTCGAAACCTAATCGCCGTCAATTCCAGCCACATAAACCAACAAACGCGATTATTCATCTGGAGCGATCAATATCCCCTGGCGAAAATCACGCCCGATTAGATTAAAAGTCGAATGGCAAATATTCGACGATAAGACGCGAACGTCATAATTAGTTACCGAAGAATCCGTCCAGGCGATCCAACCCCCACTATCTTTTTTGTTGTAGACCCACTTGAACACCGAACTAATGTCGGGGAACATTTGTTGTTTAGTGAGCTTGAACGCTTTCGGTCTCGGGTGTTCCTCGACACCGCCGTTCAACAGGTCGCGGAAATATACGTCGAAGGCTGCCCGGCCCGCGCTGTCGAGAGTCGAACCCAGCCCCCACACAAAGCTGAAGAGCAGCGTGCACTGCAGGCTAACGGTGCTCACCGCTGATTCTGGCTCGAGAGTCGTGAGTAAGATTTTGGCGAACCACTAGAATTTATTTGAGGTGTGAGAAAGTTTTAGATTTTATTCAGGAATATGTAATTTCGGGGCCCTGCTGAAAGTGGAAGAAATAATGAATTACCTGATTATTGACGTACAGCGTGGGAGAAGTAAATCCAAACAGTGGGAAAAGTAACTACTTCTCCCACGGGTCGATTTACTTCTCCCACAGGTTGGTGAAGGGAACGTTAACGCAAATATCGAGGATATTGCGACTCTTCAATGTTGTTCTCAAATTGTTGACTTGTCATTTTTATACTGTTTTCAAACAGCAATATAGCGATTTGTAAGAAAAATAGAGTCATTGAGTGTATTTTTCGGCCATTGTGAAGAAAAGTACTGTACACGTGTTGCGCACGCTGACAGTTGTCGATTTTCACGAAATGATTGCGGCACTCGCCTTCGGCTCGTGCCACAACCCTTCATTCCATCAAAATCCCCAATGCCAGCTTGCAAAATAAGGTACTAATATGCGACTATTGGTCGACGGAGAATATTCCATTCGCGTGTTACTGCACTCGCTACGCTCGTACAGCAATTTCCCGCTCATGGGATCTTTTCCTTCTCCCACTAGTCGCACAATATACTATTATTTATAGAATCGGAAAGAACATGTGAATTAAAGTCAACAAAATTTTTAATCCTGCCGCCCCGTAAATTGGTCCAAAGTAATTTCTAGAAAATGGGAAAAATTGTGAGAGCTCTTAATTTTGAAATTAAAGCGAGTCTCACGACACTTCTTTTTTCCCATTCAAATAACATAGGAAAAGTGCATGTTGTTATCAGTCTTTTTTTGTTTACTTGAATATTTTAGCAAAATGAAAAATATGACAACCACGTGAATTCTTAGGGTAGTATTAACACTAGTTCAAGGTAAAATATTTGTCTGATCTTGAAATTATATTCTAGATTGATAAACAGGGGGGAGGCGGGTTCAGGCTTCTTTAGGACATATTTCAGCGCCTTTAATCAAGAATTATCTGAAATTTAGAGTCATATAATCAATATTTCAATGAAATCAAGTCAGCAAATTTAGATAAACACCAAATCAAGTTCAAAAAAATTTTTGGATAATTTTCAGAAACATTGGGACTGTATCGAAAAAATTAGGCATTTTTCGGACAAAAAATATCTATCAGAAAAATTTTTCGGACTCGATTTTAAGATGTCCCATAAAATTTGATTTTATTTCGTCAAAATGTTTATTGCGTGACTTCGAAACTCGGATGGTTTTTGATTGAAGACAGAATTAAATAGGCGCGTTAAAAATGAATCCCAATAACCCAATTTAAACCCAATTTAAACCAATTTTGACATAATTTATCTACTCACCGAAAACATCAAAATATCCTTAGCCACGAAAAATCTTGTACAATTTTTGGACAATTCCAAAAGAGGCTCACTCAGCCATTGGACGATATCAACCATAATTTTTAGTTGTTCCTCGGCCAGAAAATTCTTGACATCGTTTTTTAATTGCTCGAAAATCGCGGTCCATTTCAAATTTGATGAGTCGATGAAAACGATTCCACATTTGTTCATAAACGCTGGTGAAATGCTTGAAATTTCTGTTGTCTCGAAAATTATGTTCGTGTTTTTCGGAATGTGCATGATTTCTCCGGATGCTAGACACAATCTTTTATTTTCATCGAGCATTGTGTTGAGATGTTCCGTCCAAGTGGGGTCCATTGGACCGTCCATAATTATCCACTTTAGCTCTGAATTTTGGGTCTTGGTGAATTCTTTGAGGATTTTTGGTATAATTCCATTGGAATATTTTTGTTGAGTTTCGTCGTATGTTCCGTATAAATTTTCGACGGTGACGGATTTTGGATTTATTATCCTGGACGGAGAAAATTTTTTGGATTTTATTGAGGAAAATGAAAACTTTGGATTCGGATTTAAATTTTGACAAGAAATACGCAAATGTAAGAACAGTAGTAATTTTCACCTGTATGCAACTTTCGATCCTGTAGAACCGTTTTCATCCAAATTTTCCAATGCTTTAGCAAGCATTTTATACGCCACAGTTTTTCCCTGAAAACTTTCCCCGACTATGATAACTCCAGTTCTCAACAGAATAGTTTCATAAATTTGCACGATTTTGTCCAAAATCGAATTAGAAACGAAATAATTTTCCCTCGACATCTCATTTTCCAAGGATTTTTTCAATCCAAAATATCGAGTTTCCTCAGAATCCTTTGATGAAAAAATTTCTCTGCAAATCTCTCCGAAAATTTTCGCATCTTGTACCGAAAATTTCGGTAGAAAAACACTGATCATCGCTGTCAAAATAACCGAATCTTCATCGAAATCTTTATTTTCGATTTTCAAGCTTTCCACTTTTTCCAGAAAACTTTTCACGTTTTTGTGATCGTAATCACAAAATTTGAAATTCGTTTTTTTCATGAAAATTTCATCGACTTTTTCTACTTTTCTTGCGATTATTTTCGCATTGGAAAATCCAAAAGTTACTAACGAAATTTCGATGATTTTTGTGTAATCTGGAACCATCATTGACATGATTCTGAATGACGACTTCAGGTTGCTCGGGATTTCATTACAATGAAAATTTCGGGCATTCATCGTTATGAAAATTGCGCATGTGGGGTTCAATTTTATTTCTGTCCCTTCGAAAACGAATTTTTCGAGGTTTATTTTCATGGCGTTTCGGATTGTTGCTATTTGTTGTGCTGCGGACGATAAAATTATTGGGTCGTTTTTGTCGAAGTCTTTAAAACAAGACCATGCGCCGCATTGGACGATTCCTTTTAAGAGAGTTGTGAGAACTTCTCTGTGTATGTTTCCCGAAAATCCGAAAAATACGCATTGTTTAGCGACAATTTTGCACAAATCTTTTATGGTTTCCGTTTTACCACTTCCTGAAAACGTTTGAACATGAAAACTGCAAGAGTATAGTCGAATTCTTCTTATACGATGAAACGTTTTTTTTCCACGCTACTTTTCTGACATGACGAGATGTCATATTTTGTCAGAATCGGTTATAATTCGATCTTGTCACCAAAAATTCCATTACATCAGTCTGATAGAAAATTGAAAAATAAAAGACACGTATTTTTCCTTTTTTCGATCGATCAAAAATTGGAGGAGATACATAATATATTCAAAAACGCTGTGACGTCACTAAGGTGGTAGACTTCGAAAACTGTACTTCCGCCCTAGTGACGTCACAGAATTTTTGAGCCTCTGTATCTCCCCCAATTTTCGATTATACGAAAAAAGAAAAAATACGTGTCGATTATTTTTCCGTTCCCTATCAGGCGGAGATAACGGAATTATTGGCAAGAAAAAATGAATCTCTCGATTTCTATGATTTGAGAAATTTCCAGAATTCTGAAGATTCTTTATTTTGAGTTTCGAAAACTTTTTACGAGAATTTCTAAACAACCTTACATATCTAGGGTATCGTAAGAATATTTAGATTTTTTGAAAAATTACCTTCGTGACCTTCTAAAGCTCCATAACAATTCAGCTTCAGACTGTTCATCAGAACTCTGTGACACCTTTCAGTTTGTGGCGTCACAACAATTCTCGAAGCATCCCCCAAGTACTCGAACCCATAGTCAACCATTGTCGTCACCATAGACAAAACAACCGTCCCTTTCAGCCAATAAAACCTCATCTGCGAAAGCCACAAGAAATCCATTTCATCCTTCGCGCAATTTTCCATCAACCTCGCCACAACATCCCTCGAATGCATAATCGTCACCACCAGACCCTTCAAAGTCACTCGATGTTTAACTTCGAGTTTTCCCCTCAGCAAACTCACGATTTTCTCAATCCTCGAATCACACTTTTCCAGGCAATTTTCCATCTCCCGATTTTTCATCGCTTGCACGACTTCGCAAGTCCACTGAATTTGGCTCGCGCAGATCACGATCTGACCAGGCCACATCAGAACCCAATCTTCGTAGGAAGCACAGGAAAAATTTTCCAAACTTTCCTGAGCAACGTCCCGCAGGGAAATTCTCATTTGCTCTTCCAGTTGGGACAGCCATTTTTCCACCACGAATTTAGCATCGGAAATGGAAATTTTGTTGCTCAACGAAATTTTTTCCCCTTCTTCGGAAACTATGTCGGTTATTTCGTTTTCTTTCGTGAGTTTCAGCCTTTTTATGCCCTCGAACAGTTTCGGCAGGTGCACTCGAATTTTCCGGGGATTTTTGGTGTTCGAGAACATTTGCAAAAGTTCGTCACTTGACAGAAAATACAGTCTCGCGAATAACGAGCGTTTGTTTTCTAGATAGTTGTTCAGGTTCTTTTTTATTCGGTTCAGTTGTTCGTTGCAGTTTTTTAGTTGCTGGGGCAAGTCGGGAATTTCCGCGATATCTATGACTCGAGTCGTGCTTGTGAGGTGGGCTGTGAGGGATCGCCAGACGCGGTTGATTTTTTCGAAATTTTTGGATTCTTTGGGCATTTGCCGAACGATGTCTTCGCTTTTGAAAATGGGTTCGGATTCGATCCAGGAATTTTGGCAGGTCATCCATTGGTCGATTATGTCTTGGACGAAGATCAATTTTTCCTCCCATGATTGGATTTCGGTTTCGAAAGCTTTCACGTGTGGAGAGCTCCGCATTGTTTGGACTTTGAGAATGTGGTCGTCTAAAAGAACCTGAAAAAGGACAACAATTATCATGATTCGCACCCTAGCCAGCTGGGAGCGACGAGATTTCGACGCCTAAACGTCTCCAAAAGGCGATGTTTATGCGATTTTTTAGTCACTATGTAAAATGATTAAAAAATTAATTTTAAGACGTTTTTTGAACAAAATGAATTAAATTTGCATTTTTAGAACAAACTTACCCTACTTATATGAAATTTATGATAATCGTATTTTTGATCTTTTTTGCAAAATTTAAGTCCTAAAAATTTGAAAATTATGAGTTTCTGAGAAATTTTTTTAATTCAATAACATTTTTACGGAATTTCAAATGACGGGTTGTCTGAGGAATTTCAAATGTTGGAGTTTTTAGGAAAATTTTGAAAATGTTTGAATTTCAGAAACTTTCGTTAACTT
>JAPYZK010003125.1:0-12914 GCA_030522785.1 Platygaster equestris | reverse complement strand
AGACATTTTGAACATTTCAAGATTTTCAACTATTTGGATGGATTTTAAAATTTAGAGGATTCTGAAAATTTTTCAACTTTTTAGAATTTTCAAAATTTCCAGAATTCCGAAAATTTTTAAAATTTCAGAGATGTTAAAAAGTTTTGAGAATTCTGAGAATTTACAATACTCCTATAATTATTGAAATCCCGAAAATTTTATGAATTTCTGAAACTAAGAGAAACTCGAATTATTTGTACATTTTGAACATTTCAAGATTTCCAACAATGTCGCGAATTTTTAAAGTTTGAAGTATTTTGAGAACATCTCCCCCCCTCCTCCTCCCTCCCCCGAACGAAATTTCTGTTTACATCCTTGCCAGTGTGAAAAATTTCGAAGCTCCGAATCGCCAGATTTCAGAGTAAATAGCCCTTCGGTTTAGTTTTTTCGGGTGTTTATTGTTTTGTGGTTAATTGTTGATTTGAACGACATTATATCAGAAATTTTTTGTTTATTGAACTGGAAATTTGTTTATTATCTGTAGTCTGGAATGTGAACAAGTGAAAGGGCGAAAAATGTTCCTTTTTGAAATTATTCGATTGGACAAAGAAAAAAAGTGACAATAAACGAGTTTTAAGTGTATGCTGGTTTTCTGATAGGTTTCCGAAAAACTGCCGATGGAAGTATTCACTTTTTGGAAGTTTCGATTTTCGGGATCGAAAAATTAATGTCTGTATTTACGAAAAAAGGCCAGAAGTCAATTTCCAAATCAACAGATAGTTTCAGAGCGGTTTTTCCAAAATCTGTCGAAATTAGCGTTGACGAACATAATTTTTGTTTAGAATAGTTGGAAATATTTATACAAATTTGATTATTTGATGTACTACAGAATATACCCTGGCGACATTGGAAAAACTGTAGAAAACCGATGATTGGTTTTTTACAGTTGTTCTCGATTTGCTCGAGAAACGGATTTCGTAAACGGTTGAATATTAAGTTCGAGAATTTTTGTAGAATTCGAAATTTTTGAGGGTTTTGAGATTGTTTGAAAATCTGATCATTCCGAACATTTCAAAAATTCACAAGAAATTTTATGAGGAATATGAAAAATTTCGAAATTCCGGAAAATTCGTTGATTTTGTGAATTTTTTCGAATTTTCAAGAATCCATAAATATTAAAATTTTGATAATCTTTTTGAACGATGGAAGATGAATGTCAGAATCATTATTTTTCTGAAATCGGGTTTTTTTTTAATTTCGAAATTCCGGAAAATTCGTTAATTTTGGAAAATTTGTTCGAATTTTCCAGAATTCAGAAATGTTAAAATTTCGATGATGTACTCAAATGACGGAAGATGAATATCAGAATCATTATTTTTCTAAATTGGTTTTTTTTTTAATTTCTAAACTCCGGAAAATTAGTTGATTTTGGAAAATTTATCGAATTTTCCAGAATTCAGAAATATTAAAATTTTTATGATGTACTCAAATGACGGAAAATGAATATCAGAATCATTATTTTTCTGAAATCGGTTTTTTTTTTAATGTCTAAATTCCGGAAAATTCGTTGATTTTGGAAAATTTGTCGAATTTTCCAGAATTCAGAAATATTAAAATTTCGATGATCTACTCAAATGACGGAAGATGAATATCAGAATCATTATTTTTCTGAAATCGTTTTTTTTTAATTTCGAAATTCCGGAAAATTCCTTAATTTGGGAAATTTTTTCGAATTTTCCAGAATTCAGAAATACCAAAATTTCGATGATCTACTCAAATGACGGAAGATGAATATCATAATCATTATTTTTCTAAAATCGTTTTTTTTTTAATTTCGAAATTCCGGAAAATTCCTTAATTTCGTAAATTTTTTCGAATTTTCCAGAATTCAGAAACATTGAAATTTCGATGATCTACTCAAATGACGGAAAATGAGTATCAGAATCATTTTTCTGAAATCATTTTTTTTATGCTGCCAGGGTATTTCAAGTTTCTCGTAAATATTGTGGATTTACTTTCACACTTTAAATTAAGCTATTCAAATGAAATAACATGAATTATTGCTACGAATTCATGTTCAAAAATTGAACGTCAGTACTTTGAACCCATACAATTTTTTCGGGTCACATTCTAAGTGTATCGCTAATATTTCCATCCTTGTCAGTCCATTCTTTTTTATCATTCTGGAGTAGCTGTTGATGAATATTGCAATTTTGAAAATATTACGGTTGAAAAATGATACCAAAGACTAATATAATACTCCGGTGATCTGAATACGAGAATTACAGAAGTATGGAAATGTTGTGAAAATCGGTTCCATCTATTTTTCCTGCGAAAAAATGGTCTCGTGCAAGTCTGTTCCGTATGTAACGTGCAATCTCGCTTACTCGTTCATCTCTCTCTTCCACCGATATTTGATTAATTCTTCATTCTACGTACAGATGATAATAAATATAGCTCTATTCTTCCTTCAGAATAAACGGATTGAAAATGTCTATTTTAAAAGAAAAGTGAAGCCGAAAATATATAAAGAGCTATATGAAAGCTTGATATTGTTGGTTGTAAAAAAATCGACACGTGTTTTTTTTTTAGGTGAAAATGTGTGAATTTAGGATGAACAAAAGTTGCCATGATATTGATCGTTCTCGCTAATTTTATTCAGCTTTGTATATAAGTCGGATTCGTGAGGGGACTTTTCGATTTTTATTTTACTTGAAGATTTCTCGAAAATAAGCGTGATCGTTTTTCAAAATTCAGTGTACAGAGGGGCAAAATTTGGATGGATAATTTCATGTTCTTAGTTTGAACTAAGATTATGAATTCATTTGGAACTAAAATCGGAAAAAAATTGTCGAAATAACGTTCGATCCAAATTTGTCGATCAGTGTGAAATTTCGGTATAGTCAGTTGTTACGCGAGCTATTTTTTTTTTCTATAGGAATGTTTGAAAAAAAATAAACGTGACATGGAAATCGAAATGTCCCTTACAATTGGATGTTTTTCTAATGATTATTTTGTACGTGTGAACCTACGAATTCGCGTTCCATGCAGAGAAAAATCCTACTCTCGTAACTTCGATTTTTATGAAGATTGACAGTTTTTTTTACAGGATTTATATTTTTCTTTTGAGATTTTTTACTTCGTGAAGCGACTGTACAAAAAATGTTCGATTTTTACGAAATTCTGTGTAAATTCCGAATTTATGAATAATTAAAATTGATTGAAAATTTTGGTCTCTGAATTTGTAAGCGGAAAAAGTTAAATTTTTTTTTAATTTCGATCAATTTTCTTCATCATTTTTTCTATTTAATCGAAATTCAATGCGTTTAAAATGTATTTCAATAACATTTACAAAACAGACAAATTCTACATCAACATTTATACGTTCAAACACAAAATTATGTAAGCATACATCCAAATATCAGTTACTAGAATCAACCTGAATTTTCACATTCGTAACTTATATAAAATAAAAAAGTTAATAAAAAGAACAATCTACGCAGAATTTCCAGGTTCTGAATATCGAAAAACTTTCAAGGTTGTTTCAGAAGAAAAATGACAAATCTTTAAAAAATGTTGTCGTTTTTCATAAAAAATGGAGTCTCGGGGAAAACGACTGCAGATTTTTCCTCCGCATACTTATTGCGTTATTGTAAACAATGGAGCCAATAGAAACGCGCTGATCCAAAGAAGGTCGACCAGTAGTGACCAACACCTATAGCTTCGTGTGCAAAGTATTACGCGTGACTTTGTAAACGCAACTTCCAGCCGAAAATTTTGACTCTCCTCTATTTCGCTCGGGTCGACCACGTAGTACAAAAATTATTTCGATATTTTTGCGTCAGTCGGGATTAATAAAGTTGACGTAACTCGAAAAGTGAATACAGCCGACTTTTTTCTTTCATCCTTTTTCAGTAGGGATGAATCAAGTATCATGTACTCTTTGAAGTTGAAGAAAAAACCTCACTCTCAGGTAAGGTTGAGTTTCGACGAGTGGCCTGAATTCCTTGATTAGAATTCAGAATATTTATGAACACACAAGATTCACGTAATGTTTTAGAATTTTTGAGTTCTGTGATTTCAATCACGGTACGTTAGTGATTCTAGCTTTTATAAAAAACCTTATAAGAATTTTTTTTAGCAGTTATAAAACGTAAAAAACATATGATTTGGAAATTCTTTAACTCAAATTGAAAATGAGCATCAGAATTGACATATATTTGATGGACAAGAAAGTTGACTATCAGATTTCTAAAGCAAAGGTCGCAAGTTCAAATCCCGCTGCCTCCAAAAAATTTTTCAATTTCTTTCGAAACAAAATTTGAGCTAGAGCCTCGTAAACTGATGAAAAATGGTACATACATTAGCAAAACGACCCGAAAAAGATTAGAAATATTTATGCATATTTTCAAAAATGCTGAAAAAAAAATGTTGTATAAAAATTTTTTGTAAAAAAACTTTTTTTCAACATTTTTGAAAATATGCAAAAATTTTTCTTAACTTTTTTGGATCATTTTGCTAATATAAATACTCTTTTTTATCAGCTTATACGCACTCGATGATCTGGAACATTTGCAATCCGAAACTGAAAAGTTTGAAAAGTGTTTCCATTCCAGATTCCGAATTTCCGAATTTTTGGAAGTTTCAGTTTTTTGACTGAAATATTCACATTTCGCGTATAATTTTAAAGCATACAATTTATACGAATAAATCGAAATCAACACGGTTTTACGTATTTTTTTCAAATTCCTTAGTTGCCAAGTTTCAAACAATCCTGTAACAAATGAAAAAAAAAAAAAAAAAGATTAATGAGTAAAAAATTTTAGTACCTCTCGCAGCAAGTAGAAAAATCATGATTCAATCAGTTACAAATTTTATTTTAACTTCAAACGTGGAAAAAGTGCGCTAAAATGATGAGAAATTTCGATAGAAATATAATCTGTATTTTTCGGAAAACGCGGAGATTATCTCATGAATTTCACTGCACAAAAACTGAAAATCAATGAAAATCCCGAAATTGGGACGTTCGAAAGGAGCCGGAGTTTCTCTGCCGAGACTACGCGCAGCATGCGCGAGTAGCACGGATGCTGATGATCAATACTCTCAGAATTCATCTGACTTTCGTTCGGTCGTGTTGTCGTGACCGAAAATTGGAAAGAAAATGGAAAGCGAAACTCATACTTGTGCCCCAGAAGCCACTGGTGAGACGAACATTTGTCTTGCAGTGAATGCGTTTTATTTTTTGTCCGAAAACAGTGAAAATGTCAGTGTTTAGTCAGACACACGTAGTGATAGATCGTTGGCCTTTTTTGTGTATCGATGAAATTGGTCGTAGAATTTGTGAACGTTTTCCATTTTGTAAGTATGTTATTTGTAATGTTCTCGAGAAATTATTGTGTGTGTGACAAATTTATTGTTTATAAATATTTGCAAAAGGGGACAGAAATTGGATATTTTCGAAAAATTTTACGTAATTTTGAAATTTTCGGCCGTGACGTGATATTTTTCGATACATTAGAATTTCGATTTGTGATATTCATGAACCATAATTCAAAGAAGTTTTTTAGTTGGAATGAGGAATTTATATTAGATTATTGAGTCCCTGTAATTAACGAGAAATGCAGTTAGTATTTTGTTTCAATTTTTTAAGTGGAAATATCGACGCTTAGTCAGACATGAGTGAATTCAACATGCTCGTATATAAATTCATATAAATTCACTTGCTATTTTCATTAATACAATCGAACTTTGAACTTTATATGAATGAAATTATGAACAAAATAGAAAGATATTTGATGATTTTTTGTTTTTAAGCGACAATTACAAATTTTAAAGTTATTTTCCACCGTTATGTATGGAGTCAATTTTCTCTGATGATAAGAAGGTTCTTATTAGACATATTAAATGCTATTTTCGAGTCTACGTAGTAAAAAAAATGTATAGTGATATTTCAAATTCATGTTTTTAAGTGGAAATATCAGTATTTAGTCAGGCATTCGTAGTTTTGACATACTTGTGCACTAAATATTTAAATATTGCTTCCACTGTCGTGATTCTTGATAGAAATTTTGTAAATTCATTATTTTTCTTATTGTCAATTTTCAATGGATTACAGTTCATTTGAATGATGGATAATCAAAAATATATCCTCTAGTCGACATAAAAAAGATATAAAATTCCCAATATGATTTGTTTTGAGTAAAATTTAAGTCATTTTTGACATGTTCGTATATTCAATATTAATTCTCACTTTTTTCATTGATTATTCAATTCACGTTTTTTTGACATTTTTTTATGTGAAATTTTGAACCTATCATAGTTAAAGGTTCTCAATTACACAAAAAAAAAAAAAAAAAATACATTCGCAAATAGTGATAAAATCTTTTGAAAGAAAAATGCAAGTTAAAATATTGGAAGGTCCCAAATTTCCCTGTCCACTGAATGTTATGGTAAAATATAAGCAATTTCGTGAATTTATCAATTTTTGTTTTTTATTGTCAATTCTCCATGGATTACAGTTAATTTGAATGATTGACACTCACAAAAATATATTCTAGTCGACATGAAATGAATAACAAAGATATAAAATTTCCAATATGATTCGTTTTACGTAAAATTTAAGTCAGTTTCAACATATTTGTACATTCAATATTAATTCCCACTTCTCTCATTCATGATTCAATTCAAGTTTTTTCGACATTTCTTTTTGTATAAAATGTTGAACCTACTTCAAGGTTCTCAACCACAAAAAAAACTAAATTCGAAAATAGTGATAAAATGTGAGGAAGTTGATGGGATGAGGAAAAATACGAGTTAAAATATTTGAAGTTCCCAAATTTCCCTGTCCACTGTATGTTATGGTAAAGCTCGCATCTGGTTTAACGGTCGTTTTCTATGTCTGTGACGCATGCGACAGTGTTGGGAGATATTCCGGGCGGAGAATCTATAGAAAATATTGCAGAATCGGTCGATGAACTGCGCGAAAAATTGGCGAACATGAAGCGTCTCATGGAGGAGCGCAAAGGGAGCACTTTGGGCGATTTGAGCGCGCGGAAGCAACGAAAAGAAACGTCGGATCTGATCGACGGCAACTTTTTGTCCTGGATTTTCGGCTCCGCGCTCATCGTCATCCTCAGCGTCAGCTTTTACGCCTTTTACAGCCTCTACCACGCGGTTCTCAAAAAATTTCCTTCTCACCACACAGAACTTTAAAACACTTTCGTTCTTATCATATAACTTGAAATCGTCTGATAAAGATCGTCTAGAAGGAGGGAGTTCGTCTAAAAACAGTCGTCTCTTACACGATCGACAGAAAATAATCGCCTATCAAACAAACGTTTTTCAGAAGATGATCGTCTATGGATGAATAGGCTCCTATTTGACGATCGTTTTAATAAAATCATTTTTATCCGATTCGAACGACACTAGAGCACGATGTAAAAAAATTAAGTTCGTCGTATCGAGGTTTCCAAAATGATTTTTCGTCATTTTATGTGTACAATGATGGAAGTTCGATTTATCACACTAGTACGATAAGAAAAAGTTGATATCACGAGATTAATTTGCCTTTACAATTTTGATCGCGAATAGTTGCTCTTATCATTTGAAAAGTTTGATTAAATTATTCGAAAATTTTATTTTTGCACTTCTGACTCACGATGAAAAAGTTTGAAGTCTTACAACTGTGTTTTAAGGTATAGTAATGGATAGGTAGAAGAATTACAGAATTCAGCAACAAATGTGACGAACATGATCATTCATAATAGAGATGATTATTGATTGCAAATTTTGTTGTGTTTTATGTAAGGCGTTTTCTTGCGGTGTCAATGAATTTTTGTTTTGTGAACTCTGATGCTCAAATGTATATTCTATGTACAATGTTACTAACGATTATGCGTAGAAGTCTTATTGAATATGAATACTGAAAATTTTCAAATCGTGTATGATTATATATTTATAATATACATTTATCTAATGAACGATGTTTTTTGTACGGAAGTTGTTACGACCAATTATGATAAACGATTGTGAAATCACGTGTGTTTCATAATTTTGGGGTTAGTTAGAAATTAGAAAAAACTTTACGAATTTTGAAACAATGATAAAACTTTGTAATGATTTTCAGCGTTTTTTAACAAAAACTCTGAACATCGAAATGTGGAATTTCTGAAATTTCGTGATTTGAAATTTTCAATTTTTTTCAACTCCAAAATCTTAAACATCAATAATGAAAATAGCAAACGTTCTAATTTTTTAATTTTTGTAGACTTTTTGCGATATTTCACTTACATATTATTTATTCGTGAATGAAATTTATGCATTTTTTTATTTTCTAACAATTCTTGAATGAAAATGCACAGGAATAAAACAGAGTTTTTCGACCACTATTTATTTCCATTTTTTACCCATTTTCTTATAATTCGTATCCATTGCCTGCATCAGAAAAAAAAATGAACTAAAAACCAAGTCATTGCAAAATTTTCAATTATCATTCATTTTACCTTCGATTCTCTTCTTGCGGTCATTTATCAATGCCTCATAAGTTTTTTGTTGCTTATAAAAATTCAAAAATTATGTACTCCTCCTCAGTATTGATTTCACAACAAAGGTAATTTCATTTTTACCTTGACAATGTCGTCGTTAATGTCTTGCCTTCGTTTCGAAAGTTGTTGCAATTCTACTTTGAGGACTTTCAACTACGATAAAAATTTCATTTCCAATAATCAGTTCAATTGCATGATAAAATAATTATACTTCTTTTTCTGTCTGTAACAAATCTTCTTTCAATCCATGTATCATTGATGGTTGATCATTATTTGTCAGTGCATTTTTACTGTTTATTTCCTGTATTTCATCCCCGGAATTCATCGACTGTTGATGAAAAATTTCGATTGAGTACACAAATAACTGAATAAATCATCATTCAAAATATGAAGACTTACATAAGAAAATTTAGGACTTTTTCCCGAAGCACCTTTTATGCGAATCTGGAAAAAAATCACCGCTTATGTTTCTGCCGGTAAAATGAACCATCGAGCGAAGAAAATGTTGAATAAGTAAAAATAATTGATACGAGAGCTGTTTTCAGCGACTCACGTTTTTTTCCGGTTCAATTTTGCTCTGTAAAAAAAAATTCCCGTCAAATGCGATAATCGATTGAGTACTCTCTAGCCTGCTGGAATGATTGTACAAATACTAACCATGATTTTGATCAATACCGCTACTGACAAGACAACGAAAAGCGAAGTCCAGAAAATTTTAAGGCAAACGTACTTCAGCAATAACAGTGGATGAGTGAGAATACTTGAACTCATATTAATTTTGATTGAAAATGCGACATTAGAAAGATAAAAAAAAATTTTCGTCAATACCACAACCGTGATATTATGGAACTTGGCCTGTCAATAAATAATATTGAAGAAACAAAAGATTATCGATATTTTTGCGCTTGATTTTAATCGAAAAATGAGACGGAAAAATTCCGCTTTCTGATTTTGTTCTCTCTATTACGATGTATTTTTGTAAACTTCATGTTATTCCTAGCATGGATATTCATCCAGAATCTCATGTTTCGAGGCATTTTTGGTAAATTTTTGGATGTTATGAAGATTTTTGAAAATCTCGTGAGTTTTACATTTCCCGAATTTGGGGAATTTTGTTCCTACATTCGTAAGAATTTACGAAATGTTGAAAAATTTGTTCATTTTTTCACTCTCTTAAATTTCAGTATTACATTTCCGACTTTTATTTCAAAACAGTAAAATTTTCCACATCCAGTTACTCAGATTTTACTAATTATTCGTTAAAACTAGTAGCCGAAAATTCATTTTTTTTTTCAATTTCACCAATAAACCTCAAAATGACAGCCTACGCCACTGCCAGTCGCGAAAACGAAACCTCGCGCATTTTCGCAGTTCTCTCCAGCCAGTTTTACCAACCGTGTTCCGTCAAATTGCCAACCGCAAAAATATCATCATGTGTTATTCTCGTCCTTATGTAATATCATCAGAACGTACACTACTCGAAAACGAGTTTTCCGCGAGGTACAAAAACAGCTATCTAGTCATCCCAGTCAAAAGTCCTCCCAACAAAGTTCCTAAATAATTCGCATTTTACGAATTTCTCTCCAGTGACATGAATTTTTCTGTGATGAAAAGTAATGCCGGAAATCTCGAAGTATTGATTTTCGAACTACAAGTGTTCGGAGCTCGAAATTAAGAACATGGAAAACGAGTGTTGAATCGAAATGTCAACATCTGTTCGCGCGAGATTTTGGAGAAAACATGTGCGAGCTTTTCCGGGATTTTCTTCGTTTTTCGCGTCGAACGAACGTGAGCTTTCGGGGATTACGGTGCGTGATTACCATTCCGCGGGTATAAATAAAGCACCGGCTTTTCCGTCGCAAGCTCGAGTTGTGATCGCCGGTTCTGGTACTGTGGCCAATTCCGTGGCTTATCATCTCGTTATAAATGGATGGAACGATGTACTTGTTCTGGAGCAGAATAGGTGATTTGAGAATTAAAGTCATAATGAATAGTTCACGGTTGATTTCAGATGTCATTATTTGCGTTTCAGTAACTGATGTAGGAAGTATATTGATATGTAATAGATAATTATGTATGCTAGGATGTATTCTAAAATTGAGGGCTTATATACTTCGATTTAATGGATGGTTGGAAAAATATTTCCGAGTGGATCGAAATATGTTTTGAATTATAGAAAAAATGTAAGTAACAAAATCGTTGTCTGGAATTTTTTTTTTGAATATGTTTCGAAATGTAGACGAATATTTTCTGAGTTATCATTTTGTGATAATGTTTTGTTTTTAAATCAATATTCAAATTGATTATGTCAAATTTTGTTGTTGTCCGAGTTATGAAGCTCATATATTTACAGACCTGAACGTTGTTGAATTTGAAGTTTTAAGTTATTGAAATTGAACTGTCGAATTTTCGAGTTTTTAAATTTTTCGATCGATGGAAATTTGATTCCTATTTTTTCAATCGAGTAAAATTCCGAATTCAGTATTGAAATTTTAAATATGATTCAAAAATTCTAGATTTCTATTTCTATCATTGAAAATCATTCAGATTCTAGGGATGGACAGTTACGCAATTGTCTCTCTCTAACCCACAAAATAAGTCGTTTAGTGAGACAGAGAAAGCGACATACTCGCTAGATTCGAAGTGAACAAACAAAAAACTTCCATCATCCGAATTGCAAAATTTTCACATATGTATACTTCCGATTCTCGAATGCACACTGATATTTTTCGGATTCTCCAATTCTCTGGATTTTGGTTTTTCTGTCTGCTACTTTTCAGTTGAAAAATCCAAATTTACCAATGAGCAAGTTTGAGTTCTCGAATTTTCGAATTCTTAAAATTTTCGATCAATGAAAATGTAATTCCTATTTTTTTAAACGCATAAAATTCCGAATTCAGTACATCAATTTTCATTATAATTTAAAAATTCTATATTTCTATTTATATCATTGGCAATCATCTAGATTCTAGGGATGGACAGTTACTCAACTGTCTCTCTCTAACTCACAAAATCAGTCGTCTGGTGAGATAGAGAGAGCGACTCCCCTGCTAGATTCGAATTGAACGAACAAATAAATTTCCATCATCCGAATTGAAAAAAATTTTCATATATACTACCCATTCTCGAATTCATACTGATATTTTTCGGATTCTCCAATTCTCTGAAATTTTGTTTTTCCTGTTTGCTACTCTTCACTTAAAATATCCAAATTCACCAATAAGCGAGTTCGAATATTTTCCGTTTTCGAACTCTGAAATAACACTGTCTCAGATCTTTCCATTTTTAAATCCACGTGGGATTCGAATTGACGGAATTTCGACGAATGAAGAAAACTGCAGATAGATCCAAAAGCTTTTCCATAGAACGCAATCGCAATAAAATTGTAACTTTTACAGTATTGGAAGCGGGACTTCGCGTTTCGGATCAGGGACCATTGGTCTGTTCAAACCCCTCTCCCACAGAAACCTCATATCTTACAGCATCAAATTATACAGGCAATTAGAAAATATGGGCTACGATGTCGGCCTGATGCAATGCGGGAGCTTGAATTTGGCTCAGACACAAGATCGAATGATCGCGCTGAAAAGAAGGGTGGCTTACAATGTACCCACAGGCTTACATTGCGAGGTAGAAACCCCTAAGAAACTTCAATATTTTTTTCATTCAGCAATAAACATTTTCGTAGAAAATTACAACATACAAAAATGAAAGTTTTGGTGTCACAGCAATACACATACATGATTTTCCATTGATATCGATATCGTAAAAATATCTTCGAACATCACAACTATTTCACAAACATATAAGATACTGTCGGGACATCAGTATCAAATAGGTAAACTAAATCTATCGAGATGATGTTGTTGTGATGCCAATACTTGTATGTTTGTCACGATCGATGATTTCGAATGTCGATAGATGTTAGGCAGGGAGGAGTTGAAAAAATTGCATCCATATCTTCACGTGGACGATTTAGAAGGCGCGGTGTGGGTCCCAGAAGACGCTGTAGCGGATCCGGTTAGGATTTGTAATGTTTTAGCGTTGTTAGCGAAACAAGGAGGCGCTAAATACATAGAAAATTGCCGGGTGGATAGCGTGTGCACCGAGAATGAAAAAATCAAATCCGTCAAAACGTCTCGAGGAGAAGTGAATTGCGAATATTTCGTCAATTGCGCTGGAATGGTAAATGCATATAAAATGACGGAATTAGTATATTGTGCGACTAGTGGGAGAAAGAGGAGATTCCACTCGCGTGTTGCCACACTCGCTACGCTCGTGAGCCAATCTCCACGCTCGAGGAATCTCCTCTTTCTCCCACTAGTCGCACACAATATTTTATTCAACAACCGCGAGAAATATGTGATTTCACGGTTCTGCTGAGAGGGGGGG
>JAPYZK010003124.1:0-12609 GCA_030522785.1 Platygaster equestris | reverse complement strand
TTTCTTATTATTAATTATTTTTTATAATTACTGATTTCCGAATATTTCACAATCATTTTGGAACTAAGCAATTTGAATTCAAGGCGTAATCTATTACGACATAATTTATCATCTTTATGTGGAAAAACAATTAATTTTTTTCATTCTAGTTCAATTCCTTGACAACGTACACTTCTTTGACGAACGTTGCATCTGGCTGAGGGTAAGAACCACCTTCATTGCGGCCCATTGTTGCGCCAGGGTGGAAAAAGTTGACTCTCAGGTAAGTATAATCCCCTTCGATCGACTGGGAGATGTTCTTGATCGTAGAAATGTGGAAAGGAACAGGAATCCCATAAATTGGCAAGATGACAGTCTCATATTTCCTGTCTGTGAAAAAGAGATTGGTTAATAATTTTTAAATATTTTATTATGAACTAGAAAATACATATGTCAGTTAAAAATATCAAATGCTTTATAAAGGTAAAAAAAGTAAATAAATAACCAACTTGTAAACTTGATACAAATTTTGCAAAAATTATCAGCAATAAAAATATCCATCAAATTATACATCGAACAGTTCAAAGTTAAAAATTGAATTTTTCCAAGTTTCAAGAAATTTAAAATTATTTCAAGTTTCAACAAATTCTCAAAAATTTGTAAAATATTTTTATGATGGAATTGATTTTTTCGATTTACCCATTCAAATTTTTGCAATTAATTTTGAAATTGGGAGGTCCTGGGTTCGATTCCCGGCTGGGCGAATTTTTTTTTCGCAAAAAACATTTTATTGCAAAAAATTTAATGAGTAAATCGAAAAAATTACATCATAACAATTATTATCAACCCATTGACAATCCATTCTATCATTTGTAAAATATGTACAAAAATCCTCATTTTTTTACAATCTCTACAAGTTTTCGAATATCATGACGACTGTTCAAAACTCATACATTTTCCTTTTATTTAAAAAAATTCCCAGAAATTCTCAAAAACATTTTACATTTACATTCCGAAAAACGACTACTAATTCCAAGACATTTTCTGAGGTATTTGTAAGCTCTGGAAAATTCTTTCTTGTAAGTTTTCGAAACGTAAAAAAAAAAAAAAAACTAACCAACGTATAATTTAAGTTCCTGAACTTCCGGTTCTCGGGGCATTTGGCTGACGCTTTTGTAGGACACCGTGGACTTGCGAGCTTTTTGTTCTTCTTTGCCCCCTGATTTCTGGGCCAGTCGAGCTTTGGCTTCTTCGTTAATTTTCCTGGACAATTCTTTTTGGTTTTGTTTCCTTTTGTCCTCGGAGCTGTGCGGGTCCGTTCTCAACTTGGTCTCCATGACTACGCGACGTCCTCGTCCAAGGATCTCCTCCTGCTTCGGCTCATTTTCCTTGCCACTGCCTTCATCGTCTTCGTCTTCGTCTTTCAAGTAAATGCCGATGTTTTTGACCTTTTTTTTCGACGGGGTGAAGTTCGACGCCGGTTGTTCCTTGAATTTCAAATATTATTTATTTATTTATTCATATACGGGATTTACCCATTACATAAAGTCAAATCAATAATGTTTATGCACAGTGAACAAACGTAATCAGAAACGAAGAAGAATCACGTGTATAATAAAGGCAATTAAAAAAAATTAAGAGTAAATCTACACAGGTAATGAGCAGCAACTCGAACAAACGAAGTTCAAATATTATGTATATTATAAAATATTTGCTACTGCCAAACTGCCATTTTTACATATTTTCTATATTAAATTTTCACCTCGTTGACCATGACAGTATCCCCCACAAACAAAGCGTACACTTTTCCTTCTTTGTCACTCGCATCAGGATTCGTGAGGTTGGAAAATCCAACGTTCACATTGAAAACCATGTTCTTTTTCACGACTGCCCGAGTTTTTTGGCTGATTAGCAAAGAACTTTCCTTGAATTCAATGCCCATCGCGAAACCGAAATTCTTCGTCAGGTGATCCACCAATTCCGGTCTCTGATCCTTGACATATTTGACACCTCGTTCATATACATCGCATATTTTTGTGCCAGCTTTCAAGGCCTTCAAAATCTCTTCTTCGACTTGGACGAGGAAATTATAGTTCTCCTGAAATCGAAAATAAATTAGTTGAGCAAAAACATTCTTTCACCCGTTATAATATGTAGATAGTAAAATTATTAAAAAATCTCAATTGAAGTACCATCTTCAATGTACTACTTTGAAATGTTTACATTTCAATACTGAAATCATCTACATTGAAGAAAATTTCCGAACAAACCTCGATTGACTTTGTAGGGTTCACTAACAAAGTTCTGACGATGTTCGAACAGTACTGTTTGTAGCGAGCGCCGAGGGAACAAATTATGACCCCGAAATGCAAAGTATTTTTGTCACTGACAGTGCTGAATTTCAGGGAATAATTTCCCCCGCTCTGGATAATTGCTGGGTAACACATGTCCACTTGCGTCACGTCGACTCCAGTTACGTATTTTTTGTTGTTTATCGCAGAATCCACTCCCTCCGCAAGTTTCTGATGTTTTACTTTCTGAAAATTGAAAAATAGTTATATTTTAAATTTAGATGAATATATTTTATGAAACTCAAAAAAGTATCTCAAATTTGTTTCTTCCAGTTTTACAAGTTTTTCATTCAAAATCAATCATCAGAAAATGCTCCAAAAAAAAAAGAACCTTGTCGGAATCAACGATGTCCATGATTTGATCCTTGAGGTACTTGGTGAAAACGTCAACAGACACGAGACAGGCTTTTTTAATGGTGATTATCTCCGAATCCTCCTTTGGACACATTACGTACGCACAAGCAGAGCTGACATCAATCTAAGGAAAAATGATACAATAAAATCTGGTTTTCTACACAAATAAATTACAATCACTATAAAATTGTGATTGTAAGGAATTTAGGATATTTATTCGTATTCAGGAGAATAAAATTTAAAAAACCATGACCAAGAATAAAAAAATCATCTTCACAATAAGTTCAAACCGTTTCAAAATTTTCTTTCTTCAATGCTGATCTCCAAGCTTCCATAAAAGCTCCTGGATAAGCTTCTTTGGAGAAGATACCTAAAGTTTTTCCTTTTTTGCTGGATTTCATCGCTGAGATCAATTTTGAGAAATTTGCTTTGTCTTCGTCGGCCTGGAAAAAAATTAAGGTGTATTATGGATTGAAAAATATGAAACTACATGAAACGAAGAACTGCACAAAAATTACCTTGTCTCTTATGAGCAATTTGACAGGTGGAACGCCAGTTTCCTCTGTTTTTTGGTTTTCGACCTTTCGGAGGAATTCGATCTTCTTCTTACTGGACAGAAAATATATCAAATCCTCCGTCAAAATCATGATCGTGTCGGAGAGCTCGTAACTCAGGAGCCATGTCTGAAATGTATGATTTTGTGTGATTATTTCTGTTTTTGTACAAAAAGTGAATTTTGAAATTCGACATTTTAAATTTACATATTTTATTGTTCAAACGTATTGATGTAAAAAATTTAATTTTCAATTATGTCAAGTCACCATATGCTCAAATTTAATCATTCGTCATCTCATGAAATTATCAACAACGGAAAGATTGAAACTAATTTCATAAAATTAGAAACGATAAAAAATGACAAAATTAATCAAATTTCGAAATTTCTATCAACTCAATTTTCCGAGTTGAAAATAATACAATTTTCCTATTTGAATATTTCCAACAGAAAATTCGAATTTTAGACGTATTCAAATTGTCATATTTTTATCCCCATTTTAAATCACCCGAAGTTAAACCAATAAAGTTTTTTGTTTTTGAAAGTCATGTCTTTGGATTTGTGAAATTATGTAAGTTTCGTAATTATAAAAATTTAAGTAGAATATCTCTAATTCCAAAGTGCAAAATATTGAATCTCTCCGATATTGATGTACAAATTGGCGATTACTTCTATAATGCAACTGTCACTTATTTTGCTCTAAAAAATGATCAATTTGATCTTAAATTGCATAGTGGTGATTTGACCCCCAAAGCCCCTCCTCGCATACGCCCCTGGGCCACTGTGAAAGCATATACCTGCATGGAAGCTGACTTGCTGTACACAACTTCATCGTCGGCGCCCACGGCGGAGACGAGGCAGTCCATTTTGCTGAAACTGTCGTCCGCCCCAGCTTCCCCATCCTGCACACACGAAACGTCACAAATTCAACGGAATCTCGTGAGAAAAGCCATCCAAAATACAACAACAAAAACTCGCTGTCTAACCTTCCACGCCGAATAGAGACGTTTAATGCGGCGGAAAAAAGTATCCGTGTCCAAGGATACTGCTTTGCTCATGGTTCTTTGGTTGATTTTTCCGCTGGCAAGTATTGAAAGAAATAAAAAAAGTAAAGAATTGATACGCGCGAGAGCTTGTTTGTAATTTGTTGCGTCGACACCGCGGGTTCCAAAAAGACTTTGCGCGCGCGCACGTCGGCGCGGGTGTGTACATGAGAGCGTCCGTGTGTGCGAATATAAATGGCGGGAAAAATATATCGGTGCTCTAGATATTTTCTATCTTTTTCTAAAACTGTTAGTTAAAAAGAGATAGAGAGTCAAGTGTTGTGAAACTCCATAACACCTGGTTGCGTGCATATGTGTCTGCCTGTGCAGGGTGTGTCCTAAATTTTTTGTTTTTCTTTATTAGTGAAAATGTTTCGTTAGACATTTCTGGAAATTTCGTTTTTATTTATTTAATATTTGTTTTAATTCAAAACACATGTTAAAACGACGTATTTCACACCTATTTCCGATGTATCGACCTCAATGAAAAATATTTTATGCAGGAGGAGACATAATATTTGACGTTGATGTTGATGTGACAATTTAAAATGAAACATTGTTTTTCAAAACAAACAACAATTTTTTTAAATTGAACGTAAGTTAGTTTCGTATTTTGGCGTTTTATTTAAAATAAAGAGGAGAAAATACGTTTAATATTAATACATTTATTGTGAAATTCAGTAACTGAAAAGAAAAATTTGGAATTACAAATGTGAATTCTTGAAACATTGAAATATTCGAATTTTGCTTTCGAAATTTGGAAAACTTAAGTTTTTGAGTCCAAAAGTATTATTCAATTCGAACTCAGAATTTCAAAATTGCAAAATTTTTATTTGAGTTCATACAGTTATAGTAAGTATCAAAATATGTTGGAATTTCATGATTTTTGGAAACTTTTATAAAGTTATAAGAATTTGTAAAAATTTATCGAATAATATTTTTATCTAGAGAATTTTTGAGATCTTCAAAATTTTAAGCGTTTTTAAAAGTTTCAAAAAATTATAGAATTCTGGTTTTTTTTCCAAAGTGATATGTTCAATAATTTACATTTATATTATTAAGGAAATATCAGGAAAAATGTTACCAGATTTTTCTAGTAATAAAAATCCTAAAAATCTTTTTGTTCTACAGTTTTCCTTCAAAAATGGAAGTTGACTGTTCAGATTTGCTCACGCAAACTTTTTCCAACTTGATTTCGGAAGATGGGGAATCTCCGGAACTGCGTATTTGTGACTTGGAAGAAAACGAAGTCAACGAAGAACATTCAGTGGTGCAAACGTGCCCAAAAAACATGGAAATTGCGAGTACATCTTTCCAGCAAAGAAAATTAAATGACAAAAATGGAGGAAGTATACTGTCAGAAGACGAGGACAACGAAGGAATTTCCGATCTAAACTCAAACTCGAAAAGGCCAATGAGAAACAATATTAACCCAAGAGGTCAAAAAAAAATGCGAACAATTAGGGCAACTTGCAGAACTTGCGGCTGCACTTGTGCTGGAATGAGCGATTCTAGTCCAGAAAAAATGGTTATTGAATTAGAATCGTTATTCGATTTAAATTTGTATCATTAGATGATTGTAATGGAAAATTGGTCGTTAATTTGGAATAGGAATGTTATTTTAGTTCGTCTTGATTTTGAATTTGTACACTTGATGAGGAAATTTCAAATTTGGACGCTTGGATGTTCATTTTTTATTTGGAATTCTGACTATAAATTGATTCTGATTATAAATTAGAAGGTAAAATTCGAACCTTAGAAACTCATAATTCAAGGATTGAAGATGCAGAATCACAAAATTAAAATTCTCATATTTTGAGTTTTATGTTCATAAATTTGAGTTCCAAAGACTGAAATTTGAGTTTCAATGAATAAAATTCCGTTCTAACTTTGAAAATTGAAAATCACAGTTTTTTCATTTAAATTGGATGTATTAAATGTACAAGATAGAAATTAGAACATTTTTCAGTAGAGATTTTTTAATTGATTACTGGTATTTTTGATTTGCAATCCGAAAATTCAACAAGTAAAAAAGGACATCACAATCTGAATTCATAATTCAAGAGTACAAATTCCAAATTCTGAAATCCATACTCAGAGTTTCCTTGAATCAAAATTTTGAATCACTTCTTCTGATATAAAATCACCAGTAAAATTGTTATCAAATTTACAACCTCATGAAAATGATTCTTTTATAATTTCAGATACTCAACAGTTTACTGTTGGATGCAATCAAAGCTGGCAATTTAACACTCACGAAAATGATCCTGAAAAAATGTGGATTAGATTTTTTACCTTCCTGGCAAATGGGATACACACTTATCGAGGAAGCAATTTCACATAAACAAATAGGAATAGTGAAATATTTGTTCGAAGGTGGCGTGGAGTACGACGAAGAAATTGTCCTGTCGATTTTGAGCTTGGGCAGAAAAGATCTCGTTTTTGCAATATTGTTAAGAGACAAGGTAAATTTTGTTTTTCTGTATTTAAAAACACACCCATGTTTTTAAACATTCTAAATTATTTTATATCGTTGTAAAAAAAAATTGTATCAGTTTAGAAAATTTTGTGGAAATAACAAGAACTTAATAATGATAAAACTCTCTTTTCAATTTTCCATCAAATTACTTAGATTATTAAAAATCATAAACGGCACTGAAAAATGTTCAAAACAGTAGAAATTTTCCAAAATAAACAAATATTTGAAATTCGTATGATCAAATTGTACAGAATGTAATTGTATGTTTTTTTTTTCGAAATTTGAGAAAGTTATTTGAAATAAAATGGCCGGAATTATTGTCAAAAATTGAAGAAATAAAAAAATCAGACAATCACACCGCGTGTAAAAATTTGAAAAAATTCAACCGTAATCTTGAAAAGTAATTTCTCTGAGCTTCAATTTATCGCTTTTGATTACTTTCAATGCTGGAAACCTCTCAAATTACTCTACTTCCGCAGTGCTTCAGCTCATCTTCAGATATGATAACAGTCGCATCATAACGCGACCGAGCATATTCGTAGCCGCGAAATCGACGAAAACTGTATTACCTTTGTTTGCAGAACGATATCACGGAGGAGTATTTGGCGATGTTCAAAAAGCTGGCGGAGGAGCGAACGAGGAAAGTGGAGACGCGAAATCTGTGCGACGACTTAACAATGTTCCAAGTGGCGCTGCAGAACGGTTGCAAGGAAATGCTCGATATTCTACTTCAGCTCGGAGCGGATATTAATGTCAGAGATTCCGCCGGTAAAACCCTGCTGATGACGGCAGTTTGCGATGCTCGTTACGCCGACTTGCTTCCCTATTTATTGGAAAAAGGCACGTCTTACCGCGTTATTGCGCTCTCATTATTAATCCTTAGGGTCAACATTCCTCATTTTCGCGTGTTCTCTTGTTTACGCGCTTTATTGACTTTTCGAGGGTAACTTAGTCATTTTGATAAGCTTCATTTTCTATATGAACTGGCTTGAAAATGAGCCTTATTAGAATGTGGGAAAAATTATTTTTCGAGATTATGATTTAGTAATGTAATAGCTATTTGTTTGACAAGGTGCGAAAGTAGGCCATTTCTGAATAGTGTGAAAAGATGGTGTCACGACTGCAGACAGAGATACCTCAATTCCTATAAATCTTGGGCAAAATTAATTGAATAACTAGCGAAATAAGTGATACATCGAAAAACGGATTTTAGTGGCGGCATTGGTAGACGATATTGAGATGATTGAGACAAATTTTATTTTTTTATTTTTTTAGAGATCGATTTTGCAGAACTTGAAAAATTTCCAGAATTGGTCTCAAAAAAAAAAAAAAACACACAATTGTGGCTCGATCAAATGTATATCACTCACTAATAACGCGACAGTAATCCGTTTTGTGATATCTTGCTTGTTTTCTTAGTTGAAGATATTTTTTATCGCCAGAGAAAGGAAAGATGAGAAAACAATGAGCAAGAGAGAGACAGACATCTTGCACCACTCCACGTGGAGTGTTTGTAAAGTACTTTGCAAACTCTAGTAGAGAAAGTGAGCCAAATGAAACCGGAATGAGCCGAAGCGAATTGGGCCGAGCAGAACTCGGAAATCGACTATTTTCGTGATTCTTCGGAGACGTCGAAAATTGGGTTTTCACCAGACGAGCGATGAAAAAATTTTTTCTGCCTATCCTATTAATTTGTGAAATTTTCGCAGGAATCGACGTCAACGCCGAATCCGCCAACGGAAAAACCGCGATGGACTATTTCCTGGATTCGCAAAATCCAGATGCCAACATCAATATTCTGGAGCACCTACTCTCCACCTCGAAATTTGACCTTAATCGTTTAGACCCACAACAACTGACGCCGTTTTCACGGGCCATGTCGCAGGGCAATATCAAAGTCATGGAAACGCTCGTCAAACACGGAGTTTCCGTGAACCGGTTACTCCCGAATGGGGCGACCCCGCTGCAGCATGCAGTGTCCCAACAAACTCCTCCGAAAATAATAAAACATCTGATCGAGCTCGGCGCGGACATCGCTGCGGTTGATGTAAATCAAAAAACCGTAATGGACTATTTTTTCGAATTGCACGATCCGGATTCGTATTTGGAAACTTTTAAAATTTTGTTGGATCACGACGAAAATTTAGAGCTTCGGGATAGGACAGGAAGAACGCCACTCGAAAGAGCCGTCTCCCAGGATAATTTGGGCGTTATTTCGTTGCTCGTTGAACGAGGACTTTCGATTAATCAAAATTATTATAGCCAAAATTATTAGCGCGTTGTAAAAATGTTGTTTTTCCCATTGTGAAATACTTTGTACACAGATTGAGATTCCATCGTGAAATGCTTGATGATGTTTTTTGTTTATGTATTTCGATGAATAAAAGTTGCATCGAAGTTCACGGTAATTAATGACCGCGATTTTTTAACGGCGAAAATTTCGCAACTCCCGTAAATCTTGGGAGGAATTTATCGAAACATAAAATTCGCAGTCTCTCACCGTAAAGCAACTCACTTTTGCAAGATAAACTGCCCGCGTGAAAGTTTCGTGTTTTATGACTGGCTTTGTAAAGTGCTCGTTGATAGCGACGTATTATACTCTCGTTTCGAGTGCGTTGTACATAGCGCGTTCGAGCTTCGAGAAACGAGCAGAAAGAAGTGGTAAATAGGTTGTATAGGAAATGTACAAGGGTGCGAGCAGATCTCGGGGAACACCTGCGCCTGGGAAGAAAATGAGAGTGCTAGACGACTGATAATACGAAAAAGATCCGAGGGGAAGGTTTTATTTCCCGACGCGTGGACGTTCGCAATATTTTACCGGATTATTTTCTCTTTTTGGAAATTGGAAAATAAAAGTTGGAAATTCAGATTGCTGGAAAATCTAAATTTTTTAATCAATTTATCGTTATAATTTCGGAACTCGCGTGTTTTAGTTATGTTTATGTAACAAATTTATTTAAAAAAGCACAGGAGCGTGGAGTTTCCAAACGGTCACCCATCCATATACTATCTCCACCCATCGTTTCTTCACGTCTATGATCGGACGTAACACAAAATTGGGGACATTTTATTTTTGTATATGCTTTGATTTTTCGATTGTTGTAAAATGAAGCAACTTGACGGTAGTTTATGAATATTGTGAAATAAAACGCTTTTCGAACTTTCTCTGGGTCCTCAATTATTTTGCCTGACAGCGACGTCTTGATAAATTATTACCTCGATATTATAAAAACGTCGGTCCTCGGGCGTAATTGAGCACTTCGTATTCCTATTATCAGCCGCGCTGAGGATCGCGAGCCGCGGCTAATTTTAATTTCTGATCACGCGGTAGCTCGACGATATCATCGAATACCAATGAAGCTATGCGGCTGGGCTAAAGACTAACCATTCGCATTAATAGTCAGTACTTCTTCGCGCAAAATAAACGTCCCGCTTGAGCAGTGATAACGCGGGATTAACGAGGAAAATGCAATTTTGGAGTTTTTCTATTTTCTCAAATGCTCAATTTTCTTGATGCAAATTTCGATTTTCAGCCAGGAAATCTGAGTATCAGAAAATTGAAATGTTAAAATAGTTGAAATTACAATTACTAGTTCAAATAGTAGTTTTATCTAAATATTACGATTTTTCGAAAAATTGGCACGTCATTATGAATTTTGAAATTTTGAATCCAGATTCGTGATCAGCGACCCTAAAAACCCCTACATACCAAGTTTCATCAGAATTATAAAATTTTTCAAAACAGTCGTCCGCCACATTAAATCCGGAATTTAGAATTTTAAAATTCCGTATTTAGGTTCGCAATCACCTATCCGAAAAACCCGTAAGTACCAAGTTTCATCCAAATCCTACCATTTTACGAAAAATTTATTCACCATTAAATAAAAACATACGAATTTTCAAATTTCAAAATCGGATTCGTGATAAGCGACCTCAAAAACATCACAATGTAAAAGATTACTGAATTCTATCGACATCTGAGCATATTTTGGTCAGTTATGCAAATTTGGGACCAATTTGTGTCACGTCATTGATAGGGGTGCAACATCGCCCCCTGGTCAGAGGTACGCGTACGCGGCTGTTGCTTTGTTTTTCCGGCCTTGGCCTAGTAACTCAGTGCCAGTCCGGTACCGGCAGCCGGGAAATATAGGTCACGGTCGCGTTCCCTCAAAACCCCCCAAAGTGTGTATCCCTCCCTCCTCCCCCCCACCGTTGAGGTATTATTAAAAATGAAGAAAATCGCCCCATATCCCCAATAACTTAGTCAAAACCGAAAAATAATGCGAAATCCGATTTTTCCTCGAAAAACATCGCGCTGCGAGCAGGATGCGTGTATGGCGATGCATGAAAAAAAATGGCGGGCGCCATTGGCACCCGTTCGTTCTCGGGCGATCGGAAAGCGCGGTAAAAGAAAATCCAGTTTGGTCATCGATGTTTTATACCATTTTTTGAAAGCGAATGCGAAATCATCGCTGATTGTGGCGATCGGAGCGTCATTGGGGTAGGTTTTCTCAGATTTTGTCAGATTTCACAATGTCGCGCGAGTGGCACGATCGTGTACATTTGCGTTGTGGCACCAAAATGCATCTCTCTCCAGCTGCATTTTTTTCATGTTTCTTCCGACGCAAAAAATTGTACGCTTTTGATGTTTTCGTGTATTTTTTGGACGAATCACGTTTTTTCACGTAGTTGATGGTATATAGTTGCGTTTTTTTTTTTTTGTGAAATTTACGCGGGTGAAATTGCAGCGTTGCCACTTTGTGTGTAACGGTCGTAACGGTTTTGCGAAACTGCGAGCTGGCAACGTTGCATTTGCGAAAGTGCGACGCAAAATATTTTGGGCTTTCGGGATTTTGGCGGCATTATAGTGGAAAAAGTCAAAGTGGTGACAGTGGTGGTGAAAAAAGTTGGAAATTTTTAAGTTTTACACATTCTAAGATCGTACTTTACAATTTTCGTCAATTTTTACCGAAAATTCAATTAATATGAAAATTGTAACATTTTTTATCATTTTTTGGAAGGAGGTTTTCTTAAATCTAAAGCTACTGAATAAAATGACGATAAATGATAGTTCTACATGTTTTTATTTATTTTGAACAATATTTCTGTGGATTTAAGAGGAGGGCAATTTGGAAAAATTTCGGAAGAATTTTCCAGAAGTTTTTGAAACTCGAAAATATTTGATAAAATGTCTATAATATAACCTTACCTTACCAACTAGTTTTTGAATCGGTAGGATGTTTTTCAGATTTTTATTTTTGGTATTCTGAAATTTTGTATTCAGTATTCGAAAAAAAAAGCTGAAGATGATCGAATTTTTTAGAAAGTTTTTCAAAAAATTTCCAATAGTTTTCAGACATTTTCCGACATTTTTTGAGAATAATACGAATTCTTCATGATTTTCAAAAAGTGTTGTAGATTTTGGAGAATATTCCAATTGAACAATTGCAAAAACACAATTACTTGGAAGAATTTCGATAGAATTTGGAAGAATTTTCGAAAATAATTAGTAAAAAAAAACTTTTTTCTCACCATGCCCGTCATTCGGCTTTTGGGCCTCACAAATTCATTTCCTCGCAATTTCTCCCCCTTTCTCAATTCCTTTTCCTCCTTGCCATGGACTATCCTCATCTCACTATTGACCGGTATTCACGTCAACTATGGGTTTTTGCAACCCCCCATTGACTCACTTGGGAAACCATGGAAAACCAAGTGACGGTATAGCCCGGATGTGAGTTCGAATCGTCTATCGGCAATCAGAGAATTTTTCTGAGCAGAAAAGCTACAGAAAAAAATCTGACCCCGCCAGGATTTGAACCCGCATCCTTGAGCCTGGCAGCTTGGTGGCTT
>JAPYZK010003123.1:2205-17116 GCA_030522785.1 Platygaster equestris | reverse complement strand
AAGTAATATGTAATAATCAAGATTGTATTGCAATGTTTTATTTCAGTATCTACACCAGAATAATTTCGACTATTTTTTGTGTTTTTTTATTTCTTCAATTTAGAAATATAAGTGAAAATTAATATTTTAAAATATTGTTTCAGGTCGTGATACTACACAAATATGCCAACTGTCATAGCTTTGGATGTTTCCTTGTCCATGCGACGTCTCGTGCCAAATGCAAATGATTGCTCTCAAAACGAACAACTTACAAAACATCATTTGGCAATTCATGGGATCAAAACTTTACTCAACTACCTGCAAAACAATTGCAAACTTGAATTCGTGTCACTGGTAAATTGAAAAAGAAAACATTAATTTTCAGTAACTATAAAAACCACAGAATATTTTTTAAATGTGTGAAAAAAAAACTGCTCAACTGAATGCAGTCAGTTATTCAAGACTCAGACTTTTTACCTAAATATTTACAAAATTTTTAATCCGAGAACTGTAAAATTTTGTGTACCAAAGAAACTATACCGTTTTGAATTTTGGAACATTCTGTATAATCTGAATTTGGAAGAAATTTTGAATTGTGAAGCTTTATTTAATTTTGAACTCTTTTACTCTAGGTTGTATTTTCTTCGTTATACGACGTTGTCTGCCCCTTTACCAGAGACTACGACAGCATTAGGTCGAAATTATCAAGCATCGAAGAATGTGATAAAACATGCATCGAGGCAGCATTGCACGGAATTAACAACATCGTGATCGGAGAATGGGGAAATACGACTGCTTGTCAAGTGATTTTCATCACGGATGGAAATCCTGGAGTTGGTCCGCTGTCTCTGAGTCATTCTCTGTCTTTGTTGGCTGCAGGGAGAGACGCGAACCTTTTCCCTTTGCCTTTTCCTTATCCAGGAAAATTGAGCATTGTTTGCATTGGCTCTGAACAAGGTTAAAAATGATTAATCATACGAAGTACGATGTCTGGATGAATTTTTGAAACGAAACTTTTCATTCGGCGTTGAATATTTCTGCTAGACTAACTAGAGAGTGAATTAACGCATGATGTAAATTTCACCATTATTTCTCGGAAGTAAATTACGAGACAGTTTTCGAACATTTTCAAACATGATGGGAAATATAGAAAATTGAATTTCCGAATTCCCTACTTTTCGGATTTGAATTCCTAGAGTATGGAATTTTTGAAATCTTGAATTTTTAAATTTCTAAGCTGAAACTCACAAATCTTATAGATTTATCTAGAATAACAATATCCAGATATAACATAAATACACAATGTAATTCAGATTCATATTTCTGAATGCACTTATATTAATATTTATGTATGTAAATTTTTTAACAGAGCCGGGATTTTCTAGTGCTTTGCCTTTGTACCAAAGGTTGGCGGATTTGGCCGGAGGAGACAGCATTATTTTGGTACCAGAAGGACATTTGACGAAAACTTCTGTGACAAATTGTTTCAAGAAATTGGCCGAGACGAACTACATCTCGTTTCAGAGTTATTTGAAGTGTGGAAATCTTGGATCTAGGGTTTTGCTGTCACCAGCTCCAACAGTAAATTATCAATTATGTGATAATTTTCGCAAAGTGAAAACTAGAAAAATTAATGAACTTCAGAAGTCATACATTTGCGCTGTTGTTCATTACGAAATTTTATTATTAATCAAGTCACTCTATTTCTCATTAGAAAAATAATTTTTGAGAAATCATTTAAAATATGACTCTTTACTTGAAACAAAAAAATTGATGAATTTTTTATAATAATTTTAAAATTGAAGCAATCAGAGTTTCTTCAGGTATTCAAAAAATTGTTATTCAAGTAAATTAGTCAATTAGTTTATAGTGATAATTGAAGTCTTGATAATAGCAAATGGATTGTTTCAAAAGATTGTTTTAATCTTTAGCCTTATACCAAAAAGACGGATTTCGAGGTCATGACGAACATGATGATTTCGAAGACATTGGAAATATGTGGTTTTATACCAGTCGCTGATGTTGGAAGTCCAAGTGCCATTTCCAGACATCTGGTTTTGCCTTTGGCCACGGAAAAGACGCCAAGCATGCAAGGAATTTCTTTGGAAGAAGAATCGGACACGGAAGATACCAGCGACGACATCAAAAACCCATCGTTTTGTGTTTTGCTCCATGGAGCGCTCAAAGTTAATATTTTTCAAACATATTTACTATACCAACCTCTTATTTAGAATTCTAAATTAAATTTTATTGGAGAATTGTATTTAATGTAGAAATATATACATAATTTATTTTTGAAGTTTAAAATCTTTGAAGTTGAAGTCATGATCTGAATAATGTTTTTTTTTTATTTTGTATTTTTATTTCAACTTTTTGGATTAGATGCAAACACTTTGTTAATAAATAATACACAAATTAACAGTGTTTCTGTAAATGAATTTCAGGTGGAAAATATAGCAGCGTTATGCGTTTTGAACACCGATTGGTTCGGTTTCATTTACTCCTGGGCTGACACGAAAAAAAAGTCGAATCTTATGCTCACGATTTTGGAACCCGGGTCAAATGAAATCCCGTGGCTTGGGAATCTGAATCATCTAGGCCCTATTGATCCTGAAAAAAACAGCGACGAAGTTTTTCCTGTGAGACCAGTGGATAAGAGAAGTTACTCGCAAAATGCACCTTCTTGGATTCGTCAAGCCGGTTTGCAATCGGACATTCAAAAACTATTAAGACACGCCAGGAAATTGCCTGAAAAAACAATGACCTTTTACAAGGTAAAATTTATAGGAAACAAATAATTTTATCGAAGTCGATGATTCCGTATATTTTTGGAATTTCGTAGATAGTTTGTTGAACAGTAGTTGAAAATTAAACTCGAATCCAAAAGTTCTACTATGTTCCAAAATCTGATATTTTTTTTTTTTGCAAGTGGGAAAATGATACATGGATTTCGTAGGTTTTTGTGCATTTAAAAGCAAGTTTTTATTTCAATTTTAATTTTAATTTTTTAATTTTTTTTTCAATTTTAATTTTTTTCCTACGAATTTCATGGTTTTTTTATATTTTATATCATGTGATATTTTTTGGTGCTGAAAATTCCGCAAAAAATGAACAGGAATCTGACATTGTAAACTAAGTTTTTCTTATTGATTTTTGCAGGAACTGAATAGACTTAGACGAGCTGCTTTGTCTATGGGATTTGTGGAATTACTTGAAGGGTTGGCCTTGATTTTCGAACGAGAATGCACGTTGATACCTCCGAATTTGCATCCAGATTGCGCCATACAAATGGGTCACGTCGCACAAATATTACGAAAACCGTACTCTCGAGAACTCAAAAATAACATAGTTCCAGCTAGTAGAAATTAGAATTTATCTTGAGTTGAAATAGTATTTCACAGTTCGTGAGTTTGTACAAAAATGTCTCCGTTCCTTTCAAATTCTCATGAATTTTTATGAATGAATCCAACATTGGATTAATTTATCACATATGTATTGATAATGTTGATAAAATTTTTAATGATACTTCGTTAAAAAATTTTGACTGAACATGAAATTATCCCAGTTTATAATATAATACAAAAAGTTTATCAAAATGAAAAACAAATCATCAGTTCAGGAAATATAGTACAAATACCAATTCAAATTATACGATCTCGCTTTTCTTTTTGCAAAACATGTACTTTATTCATGTAATACTTAAAAATACTGGCACAACCTGTGATTCTTTAACTGGCTTTCAAAACACTCTTAGAAATTCTGAATTTCAGTTACCAAAACACAATGAGATACTTGTGAAATCTATGCAAAAATTGTGTAAAAATTTGAGTATACACGACACATCACGATTTTTCTTCATTTGTATTTAACAAATGCTGCAAAATATCATAAATTCCTTGAGCACACTGTTTTGTAGAATACACGTCAAAATCAGGAACATGGATGAATAATACTTTCTCAGGGTTGATACTGAGGGATTGAAAAAAAATATACTCGCACAAGTAACGACCAGCGTCCTCAGAAATCATAGCTTTGCACCCTGATTTTTCAAAGTTATTGTTTACCACTTGGCAAATTTTTTTTACATCGATGGCGGGTTCAAGTACTTTTTGGTCGATTTTTTCTTCTTTTACTTCAGGAAATTTACGGTTGATATCATGTTTGCAATATCCAATTTTGTGGGCTCTGCTTTCAATTGTCAAACACTTGGCTTGTGCGGAGACTCCAACGTGAATGACGAGCTGAAAATGAGAAGAAAAATGTAAAATTATACTTATTTATCAAGATGTGGATATTCACATGCTTCCCTGACAGGGAACAGGGAAGCATGCAAATACGTCATTGATTTATTCTGTATGCACAAAGTAAAAAAACTGTATCGTGAAAAATTTACTGTATTGCAATTCTACCAAGTGCAACATATGCATTGTTTTATTCACACTGTTGAACCATATAGAAACGAATGCTATTAGAAATAGGTGAAAATATATAAAATGATATTAATACTTTACCGTAGGCTTATACTTTGCCCATAATTCCGGTACGACAGTAGAAACTTCATCGTATGAAACCGGAATTTCAACAGAAATAATTTGGTAATTTTTTCTGAAATTAGCATCGTTTGTCAATGTTTTCAATTCTTGAACAGCCTGCCAACTTGCGTTCACAAAGTGTTTTCCAAAAGGACCAAATCCGGTTATCAAAACAGTTTTTTTACTCTCCTCTTTTTCCATCACGGATATTCACTTTTAATTTCAATGATAACGATTTCTGTATTATTTCAGAAGTGCTGCGTCGTGCGAATTTTGTAAATTCGTCAACTTCGAAACCGGTGAGTTTTCGTCACTATTTTCCACAGAATGAGAGAACTTTATATGAGATATTTTTTAAAAATTGATCGGAATGTGTAAACAATAAATCGACGTTATCAGTTAATCCTGAACAATCGTAAAACTGCGTAAAACGTGATAAATAGAAGTTGCTTCGTTTCAAAATAAACAATGATTGTTTAATTTTGATTATTGTGATCAATTGTGATTATTGAATTGCTGACAGTTATCGGTTATCAGAGTCGATGTATCGATTGGTATCGATCTTATAATCGTACAATCAGCTGTTGCTTGCGATTTGTTATTGTTTATTATGTTTGACGTTTTTTGTTGTTGCTGTTTGATGTTGTTTGATTACTCGTGGATAATAATCTTGGCGTGATCAACTTGCTCGTGATTGTTTATCAAACTTTTACGAACATTTTTACATCATTTGCAGAAGTAAAAAGAAATAAAAAATTCACATATACGAACGTGGTAAAAAAAGCAACTTGATATTAGATTTATACACATCAATTTTTTGGATAATCGCAAACTACGAATGATAACCAAAATCCGAATATTTCGTGCATTTCCTGCAATATTAACTTTTTATCGAAAACGGTTAAAATCGTGTCATGTTATAAAAATCATATAATCAATTATAGAAAAGCTCATATGTACTTAATTAAAAAAGATTCAAACGAAGTTTAAAGTTTTTTGTCAAGTCTTATATCAAAATGACATGAAAAATTTCCATAGTTGAATTTTTGATTTATTAATGAATTTTTTTTTTTTTTTGCAGTTATAGAGTAACATTTTGAAAATCGAGCATCCAACTTGAACCATGAGGAAATCTCCAAATATTCTCATATGTGGTAATTATATTCTAGAATTCATGTTAACTTATCAAATAAATATTATTTAAAAATGTACTGCAATTTCAGGGACTCCTGGCACTGGAAAAAGTAAAATGGCTTCGCTACTCGCAGAAAAAACTGGCCTTACCTCTTTGGACATAAGCACATTCGCCATTGAGCATAATTGCGCCGAAGAATACGATGATGAATACAAATCATCAATTCTAAACGAAGACAAAGTATTTTATTTCTTTCTTTTTTTTTAATTGAACGTTTTTTATTTTTGCGACATTAAAAAATGCGAAGTGTATAGAAACTTCAAAACATCAGTTTTTTTTTTGTATGTTATTCTTCAAACAAAAATTGTATAATCAAAAATTTTCATATTTGGCACCTACCACAATTTGTTAACAGATTCGTAATTTCTTGGCATTTTTCTGAATTGACATGTTTGGTTTGGTTATTCTGCAAAAGTCTTTTCTAAGTTTCGTAAAATTGTGGGTTCTTGGGCGTTTTTCTCAATTTCCAATTCTCAACATAACAAATCATCATCTTACAAAAAATTACATTAAATTTCCTTCAACTCAATAATCCCAATTTTTCACATTGTTTCAGTTGCTCGTTAAGCTCAAAAGTAAAATAAAAAAAGGTGGAGTCATAGTTGACTACCACGGAGCGGACATTTTTCCTGAGCGATGGTTCGACATAGTTTTTGTGTTAAGGGCCGATAACACAGTTCTGTACGACAGATTATCCGAAAGAGGATACAAAGGCAAAAAAATGACAGATAATATCGATTGCGAAATATTCCACGTTATTTTGGATGAAGCTAAAGACGCATATGAGGAAGAAATCGTACACGAATTACAAAGTGACACTCTTGAGCAGCTCCAAGAAAACGTTGACCGAATATGCCAATGGATTGAGCAGTGGAAGGTCGACAATCATCAAATTTGAAGTACTTTTTAATCAAGCAATGTTCATTTGCAAGCAATCAACAGAATCCAATTTTTTTTATACCTACAATATACATTTTGTACAAGTAAATGTTACAATTGATTAAATATTGGTTTCCACTTATATTCCATGATTATCACAAAATAGAGTATTATTCTAATGACTTGCAAATTATGTACATGTTATTTTATGAATTAGTCAACAATTCCATGTTCTTCTTTCAATTTTTTTAGTCTGTCGTTGATGCTTGAATAATACTTCATTTTCGTTAGCAGCACTTTTGCTGCATTCAAATCGTCATCATGGAATGCTTTCGATATTTCCCTGTAATGATACATTTTTACCATCAAAATTTGGATTTCAACCAAGTGTCTAAATACAGTGTCCCAAAGTCACCTTAGCAGTGAAAAACCATAAATTCCTCATGAAATTTTGGGACGATTTTTTTCTTTTCCATTTTCCAAAAGTCTCAAAATTGACGTTATAACTAATATAATTAATATGAATAATATAATTTATAATAATCTTTAAACTCTGCAAACATTACAAACTCATTGTTTCTTTTTTCGAAAAAATACTACCATATATAATTTTTATGAAAACTCTCAATTTTACGAATACCCAAATTTCTGGATTTAGTGAAACTCCAAAATATCTGCCTGCGTTTCAACATTCAATCTACGTCAATTTTGCTTTTAATTTTCTAATTTGCTTTTGACTATGAGACACCCTAAATAGTAACTTAGAAACTTTTAATATTTCCGCATTGTATGTAAAAACAGTTTTAGTATTATCGAATTTGTGTAAAAACATTTTTTATTCATGTTTGGACCATTTACTTAGTCAAAGACTGCAATTTTTTCCTATTTTCTTCAATCAGTTTCATGACTTTGTCTTCATTTTTTTCTGCGCTTTCTATTTCCTCATTTTTTTCCATTATCATCATAAGAAATTCGGGATCCAATTGAGTTGTATCTTCCGATATCGACACATCATGCAATTTCAACATGTACAATCCTCTATTCAAAGGATCCAACAAAGTTTTGTACGCTTTGTTTAAAAGAGAAGAACAGTTTTCTGAAATCGATTTTTCTTCCTGGAAAAATTAGAAATCACATTATAAAAATGATGTTTTTAGGATTGATTAAGCAATAAAAAACATACATCTGTTCTGTTCCCAAATCGATCAGGATGCAACAACATTTGCAATTGCCTATACTTTTTCTGTACATCTTCTGTAACTACATCGTAATCCATTTTGATACCGATGAGATCGAAATAATTCAAATCCTCTGGGGGCTTTTGCAGAGTCTTGCATTGATTACAGAACAGTTTGGATTTGTATGGAAATTCACATTTCCAGCACTTGGAGGGCAAATCACTGAAATATTTAGCGACTGTAGCTTGACTGGCTGAACATGCAAAATTTGTTTTCCAGCAGCAATTTACAATTCTCCTATTAATCACTTGAGAAAATTGGGCGGTGTTTCCTTTTCGCCTCAGTATGTTCAGAAATATACGGGATGTCATTTTTGAAGCTGAAAACAATGGACCTTAAAGAACCGTATACAAAATGCAGATATTTGCAAGCATCCCTGGCAGGGAGAAATAGAATCATCAGAAAAAATCATGGTGTACATTTTGAAAAGATATAATTTATTTCGCCAGTATATAAATCGGAATAAATATACGTATTGTAAAAAAACATTTTTTCACATGTTTCTCACTATCATTGAAAAATCGTCGAAGCCAAAATGACTACTCATTGATACGTCATTTTTTTTGTATGCTTGGAAGTGGTTAATTTTACTCTTAACAAAAATCAGTATTTAATTTTCACGAACATTGCATAAATTGTGAACAATTGCAAATTGTCAAGCAGCAGAAGACAATCGTTTTGCAAACTGCATTAAAATATGAATTGGCTAATAATTACCAATTATATGCTCCCGAAAACAAAGTTAAATTATTGCAAAATTTCCCAGTGTTATATATATATTATCCTGTTCGATAAAATGTTGAGTATCGTTATCGTTCATGATGTTATGTTCGTTATGTTTCATAACCTCAAAATCATACTCTCGGCTCAGCTGTTTACAGTAGAATTCCTATAAATAGAGAGTATGGCCATCTGCAATGTGTTAGTGTGTACGTGTCGATCGCTTGACCCAAAATGGCGGCATACAACATTCGACACGTACGTACATTGTACAATCGTTTCTTCTATTGGAGCCGCCATTTTAGGTCAAGCTTTGGATCCAGCCAATCAGACAGTTGCGGCCGATAGCCAAACTCTCTATGTATAGGAACTCTACAGATAGCTGTTTACAAACTTGGAAAAACGCTTGAAAAGTAACTAAAGTCTGATCGGCATTGACGATTAGAAATGATATTAACAAGGTTCTGCAAAAGTTTATTGAAACAAGAATCCCGGGCGCTATGTACTAACGTATTTCACAAAAACGACGCACTAACACATAGAAACACGGTGTTGCGAGTTTTTCCAAAGTCGCCTGTGGAAATTCGCCGAAATGCTTCGGAAACCTCGGGATCGCGTAAACTTCCTCCGATTCACGAAGATGGGAATATGATTATTTTTCCGTCGGTGTTTAAGTCATTCAAAAATCTTTTTGTAATCAAGTTTCATCTCAAGGGGAACATAGACAATAGTTTTGATGAGAACGAATTTGTAGTCGGAGCCAAACAGGTATACATTTTCGTAACCTTTTTAATGTATTAAAATTGGTAGAAAAAAGTTCATATTATTTTTGGGAATTGGCATGAGTTTTTGAAGTTCATTTAGAGTTTTATAGGTTTTAAAAAATTTCGAACGCATTTTTCGCAAGTTTCAAAAACAATTTTTTTTGTTGTCGACACTCGTCATCTTCAGAATTTTTGAGAATTTTAACAAGGTTTGTTATTTTTGTTTATGACAATTTATCTGTTAAAAACTAGTTGAAAGAGCAATTTCAAATAATTAGTTTGAATAGTTTAAATATTTTTTTTACAACAGAAGACTCATTTTATTTGTCATGAAATGTTATACCCTTTTTTTTTTCAGGCTAAAATTACAGTTTCCCATGCGATAGCAAGGCAAGAGTATGAAACATTATCAGGTCTTGTGGAAGAAAATGAAATTCAAGCTGTCCGAAATAAAGTCATGTATTACACCGATGAGCAAAGAGAGTTGATCGCGATAAACGAAAATAATATCGCTATGTCGTTTGTTGCGGACGTGGAAATATTGAATAATAATACTGGTTTGTGGATTGAAAGTAACAAAAATAGCGTGTTACTGCAACAGTGCGACTCTGGTGGCCAAACTTCATGTTTGTTCTGGCACGATTCAAATTTGACACTTTTTAAAATGATTTATTTTAATTACGAATATTGTAATTGTTAATGTGTAATTCCTCTGAACTTTTAAACCTGAAAATTGAAAAAAGCTTTATAATGGTTCTTGTATTTTGAAATGTTTCAAGATTTTTTGTCATTATTAGGAAAGTTACTAAATCTGATATGAAAGACTTTTTTTTTATTGATGAGTTGAAGCTGAAAAAATCTTAAGTTATTCTGATCCCAAAGTAAGTTGTAGAATGACTCCAGAATTCTGACATTTTCCTGGTTTTGGATGTCTCTTTACAAATTGAAAAATAAATAAATGAAAGTTCATCAGTTTGAAAAAATGGCCTATTTTGGTCACTAGATCATTGCCTTGGCATTTACACACTACATCTTAAAAAATATTACCAAATATTAAAATTTATCGTTTTTTTTTTTTTTCAGATGAATCCAAAACTGTAAAAATTCGAGTAGTTGCACAGTACATGAGAGACCTTGAAGTATTCAAGCAGAAAAGTACCATGGAACAAGCAACATATTACAAGGATAATATTTTGATTAGCGATTACGTTTTCAACAGAGTGTACACGAAACACTCCCAATCAGATTGGACGATCGGTTACATCAATCACTTCAGCGTACAAGTAGGCGCAATCCATAAAAAACGGGAACATGTATAATGGAATTGAAATGAATTTGACATATTTATGGATGCAATTTTTTCAGACATGGACGATATGAGAAAGGTGAAAACATCCTGTTCATAGTAGAACTCCTGTTGACTTTTGGGACACAAGAAGTTGTGAAATGAGTTGGAAAAAAACTCCATTCAAATGAAGAATTTTAAAACAGACTTCAAGTCGTACAAATAATACAATATTTCAAGTGCAATCGCATAATTATTGTTTTCATGCATTTTATAAAAACTCCATCCAACGATGATTTAAAAACTAGTAGATTGATCAAAATTAATGAGACTTGAGCTTCAAATTATGTTATATGTTAAATAACTTCGATACTAATTCATTTATTTGACCTTGGAGCCACTATTGAAATATATATATGATCCGCTGGCACCGTTTCTTCAGTCCTTTTAATTCTATGAAATTTTTAGTTGTAAGTTACTCACTGGGTTTGTTAAAATTGAAAAATGTATTCAAATTGTAAAACTCGGATTTCCAATTGCAAGTTTGCAATTTTTAAATAATATGATGTTTAAAACCCAACTCGATTTTTTTTTTCAATTTCCCTATGTTTCTCCATTTAAATGAATTAGTTCAAAAATCTGCAGCTAGGGGGCACGGGCATACAATTCTGGACTAGAGTTCCTATAGAGTCTGGCCATCTGCAATGTGTTAGTGTGTACGTGTCGAACGCTTGACCCAAAATGGCGGCATACATACATTCGACACGTACGTACAATCGCTTCTTCCTATTGGAGCCGCCATTTTGGGTCAAGCTTTGGATCCAGCCAATCAGGCAGTTGCGCCCGATAGCCAAACTTTTATTTATAGGAACTGTAATTCTGGACAAAACTAACGCTTTCATAGAAAAAGTGAAATTTGTTGAGTTTTTCTTATTTGCGTAACTTCTTTGCTTTACGGAACGAAAATAGAAACTAAGAAAATCCGCGCAATACGCCAAAAGTGAGGAATATGATTTAAAAAAAGTATAATTTGATTTGATGAATAATTTATCTTTTATTCAACTGTATTTTACTTGTAAAAGTAACTCCTTCAAGTGTCCAACACCTTTTTAGCGACGTGTAAAAATCGTGTAACGTAACGGTATCCAGGGCGGATATTTGCCATGTCCCTTTCGGTACCAAAAGTATAAAGAAGTCGGATAGCGACGAATCTTACGATCTTCTGGAATTGAAATGAAATTCTGAACTTCAAAAAACTTCTCAAACGCAGTAACAAATAATGATCAAAGAATCTGTACATTACGAATAATGTTTTGTTATAAATTTATTGAACGAGTTTCTTATTGAATACGTGGATATTTACAATTTGGCTTGAACGCTAATCGGCGTTTCGGACAGCATCAATGGCACAATGTCCATGTAAGATCCTTCTGAAAAATGATCTGCTACTTTGTTCAGATCCGCAATGATCCGTGATAAATGTATTCTATTTGGACTGTAAATTCCATCGGATAACTGAACAGCACCTAACGCGATAAGAGAAGACAACGACGAAGAATAAATATCGAGCGTTAAAGTGTAGGGATGTTTGAACATTTTAGATCTCTGATACAGCAGTTCCTCGGCTTGTCTTTGGCATTCCTTTATGATATTTTTTTCCACGGCGTCTCCTAGGATTGAGGTCTCCCACTGAAAATAATTTTTAAGAGTTAATAACGATGGACAACTTGTTGATAATATCGATAAAATTACAATATTGGAGGTATATATAACGTCTCAATTTTTGAAACGAGAAAAAAATTGAAGGAAACAATCTCAGCAAATATTCCGGAAATATGGGTACATTTCCTGAGACGGTTTAGTATAATTCTTGATAAAGTGACCGATTTTTTCACTTGATTGGTGATTTTGACGAAATGAAGGGTTGCGACACTCGCCTTCGGCTCGTGCCACAACCCTTCATTTCGTCAAAATCGACAATTGCCAGCGTGCGCAACGCAGTACTTTTCTTCACGCTAGCCGAAACACCATTTGAAGTACCAATTTTGAGGTTGGAGTGAAGAAAACACATTTTTCCCACTCGTGGAAAAAAAAGTGAAAAAACCGATCGTTAAGTTCGTGACAAGTGAAATAATAATTTTCCAACTCATGTGATGTTGAAACTCATTGAAACCTCACATTCGTTAAAAAAGAATAATTGCATTAGTTGCGAAATGAACTATATTTTCTACCACTGAATTACCTGTAAAACAACTTTACACGTCATTTGCACAGCCGCGACAAAAGGCAACAAGAGATTGCGCAACAGCGAGCACAATTTTTTGTTTTCCCCTAGACAAATCACGGAATCAGCCTCGTGAATGCAATTTCCTTTGGACAGCGCGACGAGCACGTCTTCCCATTCTTCGTTTAAAGCCTCGTTTTCCATCTCCGTTGCGAATGCCATTTCTACGCTGAGCAGTTGTCGAAGCGACGAATATCGTTCTTTGGCTTGATCTGAAAAAAAAAAAAAAGGAATATAAATCATGCAAATGCTTCCTCGCTGGGGCGAACGCAGAGGGGAGTTTTAGGGGCTGAAACGCCTCCCGAAATTTTAAAAAGACTGAAGTTTTTGTGAGTAAAATGAATAGAAATTTAGAAGTGACAAAAATGTGGCCTTTAAAATATTAGAGATCCAATATTTCGAAGTTTCAAATTAGTGTAAAATTATACGTGAATTGAGAAAATTAGAAACTTCAAAATTACAATTTTTGACGAAATTGTGAAAATTTTAAATAGTCAGAAACTTCCAAAAATTAGGAAATTTTAAAAAATTAAGAGTTTTTAAATTTTGAATAATTCTTGAAATTTTGGTAATTTTCGAATGTTTAAGTAATCCGAAAAAACCGTAAATATTGAAAATTTTGAAGATCACGAAAGTCTCGAAAAATTATCCAACTTTTGTAACTCTAGAAAATTTGCAAATATGTCAAAAATTGGGAATTCAGAAATTTCAACGACTTCAGTGATTTTAAAAATTATAGCAGTTTTGAAAATTTTCAAATTCCAAAAACTTTCGAATTCCTTGAAAAATCTAATAAACTTAAAAACTGGAGTTGAGAATTCGTAAAATTTTATGAAGTCCATATATGTCAAAAATCATAAAATTTCAAAAATTCAGAGAATTTCTAAAATTTTTAGATTTAAAAACATTTCGTATGCTTTCAAAGGTTTGGGTATTTCAAAAAATCCGAAAATTTTAGAAATTTCGAAAATTACGAGAATTCAAAAATTCTAAGAATCGCAAGAATTACGAAAATTAAGAAGCATTTTTTTCGAAAACCCTTCCCGAAAAATTGTTCTGCATCAACCCCTGCTTCCTCGTCATAATTCATTTCGCATTCGTCATTTCCTAACCTTTTGTAATATCATTTTCATCTATACTTAAAATAGCAATCGCGGGCTTGGCGAGAAAGGCCAGAATGGGATTTGTGTAGATGGTCAAGTTGATGGCTGAAATGGCGATGCTCATGGTTTCTTCCGTGAATGCGTGGCCTTTGATTTTAGCCCGATCGATTAATTCGAGCGATCTGTGTCTTTCTTTCAGTCGTAGAATACTTAGTGCATCGACTACGAGCAAATCTTTGTGAGTTTTCAAAGATTCCAAAATGTCGGTCCTATCCGATTCCGGAGTTTTTTTCGAGCTGAAATCAAAACTCAGGATGGTGATTCGAATTTTCGAGAAACGAAAATTCTCAAATTCTTATAGCAAACATATTATTTACTATAGAATTTGTGAAGTATATATAAAATTATGAATTATGAAAATGTACTATTAAATATTGAATAATTTGTTATCATTGGCATATTTACGCCAATCACAAATAATTCATTCAAATTTCGAATCCAAAAATATTCGATTTAATGTTGATAATTCTGAAACATGCATAGTTTAATATTTTGAGGATCAAATTTTCTGAAATGACGTCAAAAATATGAAAAAAAAACGTAATTATTATTTTCTCTCGAATTTTATGAAAATATAAAATGAGTTATAACGAATTTTTAAGTTCAAAAAGTATAAATGCAAACGAAAATGAAACGTCGAAAACTACAATTTTCAAACATTTGAAATTCAGGTATTCGTCAAATAAAAAACGAATGTACGAAATAAAAAATTGGAGGAATTCAAACTCAATAATCTCAAAATATAGAGATTTCAACTCTTATTTAAAAAAATAACTGAAAAATGTAATGGGCAAAAATATACACTTAAACTCTGAACAAAAATAAAAAGTTAGAAACTATGAATTTATCTTGTCCAAAATATATAAAATCTT
>JAPYZK010003122.1:0-22723 GCA_030522785.1 Platygaster equestris | reverse complement strand
AGGTAGAATTAAAGTATTTTGATACCAAACAATGCTCAATTTTATATGGTCAGTCATATCAAGTTCATAACACGAAAAAATACTATATTCTCGCGACTAGTTGAAAAAGGAAAAGATTCCATGCGTATAAAGTTTGCCGCATGAGCGTAGCAAGTGCGGTAACACGCAAATGAAATATTATCCTTTGACCAATAGTCGCCCATAATTCTTTATTCAAATACCGCGAGCGATATGGCATTCTGGGACCCTGTTAAAGAGGGGGAAAATGATAGATTACCTGATTGATTGACGCGACAATCGCCCCTTGAGATTTTCTGATGCGTACTTCAGGGGGAATTAAAAACGATTCGTCGCTCTCGTCACTTTGATTTTCTTCGAGATTCATAATCTTCTTGAACAATTTTATTAACAACAAGCAATTTTATCAACTCATCAATTTTGAGGTTATGGGGTTTGACTTTTTGATTTATTTCGGACTTCGTCCATCCGCTATTTTGTCTCGATTAACGATGCAAACAAAATGGCGTTGATGATTCACATCGCAATTATAATTGTGTACAAATCACTATTGTTTTTAAAAAATACATAAAACGGAAGATAAACAATTAGAGAACGACAACAATTGTTTTGGAAGTGATTTTTGGGTCCCAATATCCCCAAAATTTACGTAAAAGTTTCCTTCGCTTCATAACTTTTTCCCCTAACTAGTGAGAGAAGTAGCAATTTTTCCCACACTACGTTAACACTCGATCAGGAAATCTATTATTTTTCCCACTCTTAGCACGGCCCCAAAATCACATATTGCTAATAACGATGAATGAAAAGAAGTTGAATACATGATGGGAACTTAAAAATTTGTTTCTTCCTTTCAAATAGAACAATTTTGTTGTCGTTTGTCAAATATATTGTTTACAGCATAAATTGTTCCCTAATTTCTATAGAAAATCTCGACGTTCGTTTATTTCTCTCAGTACATATCTTTTAATGCAACAATATTAAAAGCATACCATAAATAAAACTACTGAATGTACTTCCTCGTTGAACAGCGATTACATTCTTCTAAAACTTCTCAAATCAGCTCCTGTGGAAATATTAAAACCGAAAAAAGCAAGCTCATGAAAAAATCCAGCCAATAAAGCCGAGATTCCTGGCATTTTACGTTTTAATAAAATGAAGTGCTACTTCAGAAGTTGATTACATGAAAAACTGAGGGACCCCCTCGTTGATTCACTTATGAAATCTGGCTAATTGCGCTAAACCATTTTTCCGCTCCGATTAGCAAATCTCTTTTTTCGTATTATTCACGCATCCACCCTTCGCGGGAGCAAAAAGCACGGGCTTCGTTTGGAATTGATCTGTACGAAGCACAAAACCTCTACGAATGTACAATATTTTAAATAAAAAACTACTATCAATCCAATATCTGATGTTATACGGGAGGAATGATCAATTACATAGGATTTCTGAACTATCGAACTACAACTTAGAAGAATGTCTCATCACGTTAATGAGGCCTGTCTTGATTCAACAAAAATTTGTGATTCAACGAAAATGTGTTAAAGTAGTCGATTCGAGATAATATTTTCTTGAATGTGCTTATATACATTGTCAATTCTTACTTACATTGACGTCAACATTCAGGTGACATAGTGCGAGCATAATTTTCCATCACGAGTAACCAAAAAATTTTCTTGAAATGCCAATTTTTAGGTTAGAGTAAGAATTATTTTGCTCAATTTAACAAGCTTCTTCTTCAACAGTTCATCAAAACATAAATGCTTCAATTGTATACCCTATTAACAAACGATATTCTAGGAATATTATAAAACAGATTCCAAGAACATCTTGATGAATGACTCTTGTTCCATAAGGCCAATGATGCAAAAAATATTCTGAAAAATTTTTTTCGGAATATTCTAGGAATATTCTTTCTACCGTTGGCCTGTGGGACAATTAAGTGTCGAACATTAAGATATATATTCTTGGAATTTTTTACGGATATTCCTGGTACATTCCTAGAATATGTGTTTGTGTGTTCACAGGGTATAAGATGGAAAATGTTCGAAAACATAGTACATGACCAAAATAATGTGAATATATTCACTTTGCAATGGATGAGTTATAAATTACATTTTAAATAAATTTTAATGCCTCATTTGAAGCTTCATTCATTGAAAATAAAAACAAATTCAACTTCTTGGAACGAAATCTGTCTATTCACGTCAGTTTTCATTACATGCTACTCACGAAATGTTATTTGATACACGAAGCGATCAATTACTTGGAGATACTCTCCCCTAACGTTGGGCATGATTGAGTTCCGAAGCATAAAAAGTTGACTGTTTGGAAACAGTCACGAAGATTATTTGAAAGGTCAAAAGTTCGTAATATTTTCTAAATGGCAGTTTTTCGAGCGTATATAAAACTTCAACAAATTATATACTTTGACATTGAATTTTATGAGTTGATATATATTGTATAAGTTGATTATATTATATTAATGAATCTGATGCGAGAAATTGGTAATATATTCCTCGAAGACCTATTTACGTGATTTTTCCGTTAATTTTATGTAAACTTCATACACACATTTTTTTCATAAATGTCAGTTTGCGTAAATGTCATTTCAGTTTACGCAAAATTGACGTAAGCTTCATGTAAATAATAATAGACACCAATTTTAGATGTGTAAATAGTTTACATAAACTTCATGTAAATATCGTGTAAACAGTTTACGTAGAGTTGACATGCACTTGCAGACGTGTATGTGAATTTAGTAAACTGACTGTAGTCGAAATTACAATATTGAATGGAATAATATATAGTTGACATTACTAAATTTATTCAAGTTTTAAGCATATCTGAAGTAATTTTATACGATATGGCTCATTGTCAGCCCAAAAATTATAATTGACTCAAAATAGGTGTTCAAAAGAAAGTTTGGCCTTGATGATGGAAAGACATTCAAAGCTCGGTTGGTTATGAAAGGATTTCGATAGAATATGCATAAGAGACGTGTGCAAAAACGAGTGGGGGTGATAAAATGAGGCATATTTCCCAATTCCACCCGTCAGTCTTAAAAAAGGTTCACATCAAATACTCTAAAACTACACTGAGAAAAGGATATATTCAATGTTAAGCTAGCATGTTAAGTGTTGATTATGACGAAAGCAATATCTGTAGTCACATGAAAGATATCCCAGGACTAAATGATATATCTTAGATTTAGTTAGGACAACCATACATACAATTGATAGTAAAGATATTGCGCTTTCGTCTAAATGTTTGGATATCGTAGTCAAAATTGCCTCAAGTACCTCGAAAATATAGCTGAAATTACTATAACCTTTCCCTACTTTCAAGCGATTATATTCATATTTCATATACAACAAAATTCTGATAAAATAAATCACTCACATATATCAACAGCAGAATCTCCTACCCTCCGCGAAATCCCCAAAACCAGCCCTCGTAAAAACCACCATACCAACGTCACTGAAGTCTGTGTTTCACTCGAGTCCAAAAAAATCTCAATTCCCGAAAAGCCCAGATCCCTCAGAGAAAGTTGACTTCCTTCGATCACTCAACACACCCTTCAGGATCCTCCCGCGTTTCACCATTTTTCACCCCGCGCACCCCCTCGAGTTCGTATTTTTCATCCAAAAACTTTGACCTATACGATCTCGGACGCCCATGTTTTGGGGCACACACTGAAACGACACTTTTTTCAACAAATATTATGAGAAAACTGTTTTCGCGATCCGAGCGCTCGAAACTTGTCGGTGGCGTGCGCGATGTTAAGGTTATGTGAAAAGACGTTCAGCTCGAGCGCAGAAAGAAGGGTGAAGGGAAAGAGAAAAAGCGACACCGGAGGGCGTGGCCTTGGGGAAGGCACGCCCAGCCGGAGCGGTGCGGCTCAGCCGAGCGGGAATTGAAGCCCGCCACCTATAAAGGGCGTCCTCGGCGACTTCAAAAGTGGCGGAGTACCGAGAGCCTTGCTCCTTAAACTCTGACACACTTCATCGATCCTCGCCAAACAGACGTGGCCGCGAAATCTTGGGGTATTTTATTTATTGAGTTTTTACTTTCGAATATATATACACTGTTTTAACAGTGTATATTTTGGAAATATCTCATTCTTTTGGGATAATATACGAAAACATACGGTTTTCGTTTTTCACGTTTTTTGACGAACCGGTTTTGGATCAAGCGGTTTTTCGCAAGTCAACTTCGAAATATTTCGATTTTTCGACGTTTTTCCTCTCCTCCCCCACTGACTACGGGGGCCAGGGAAAATACGCAATTTTAAAACATTCTGTTTTGAAACTAAATTGTACCGAAAAAGTTGAAAGCCTGTAGGATAGTTGAAAAAAAAAAAAAAAAAAAAAATAGAATAACTAGGATCTCGCGAGCAAAATACAAATACTTGAATCTATTCATAAGAATAATTTTCACAAGCATATGTATTAGTTATTATGGTTCACTGAAAAACGGCGGAATTTTTTAATTAAAATTGAATAACTGCCACCCCCCCCCCCCTCCTCTCCTTCTGGCCGCTTCTGGTAAGATACATTCAAATCCATGACCACGTGGCGCGGGGGTTACGCGAACGTGATGAAAAAATTAACATAATTATGTTACTGAATTTGCGTCCGAATAAATGGTTCGTTTTCTATCACTTCTGACTTCAATTTTTACATAATAAAGTGTTATGCATAAAATTAGACTCACCATTTCCTGCTTTTCTATCTTTTTCTCATGCACATAAAACAATCCAGCAATTTTGTCTCTCTTTATCCTGCTTGTTACGTCACGATCTGGCAAGTAGCATAACTCGAATTTCCTGAAAAAAACAAAATCAGTTGAAAATCGTAAATCTTTGCTCCAAACTGTTTCACGTCTTCTGATTTCGACTTTACATGCATTTTATCTACAATTATGGAACGCTGATATCTGATACATAATACACGTTGTAATTGTAACTCATTACACGAAGTGACAATTGATGATGAACCCAACCTTTTTTAAGGTTATGAAAAACCATCATTACCGCGTGAGAAGATAATCAACGCGTCATTAATAATACATCCATCCCCTAATCAAATTTTCATTTCCAAGTTCTTCGATGTTCTAATGAGTTTCAAATTAATTAATATCAAAGGACTCGAAAGATGAGGAATGATTTTCATTTTTTTCAAGAATATAAGAATCTATAAAGAGAAATATTTTCACTCTACAGAGATCTTTATAACACACTAGAATGTGTAAGATAATGAAATATAATAAAAAACACAATTCTCATAAAACTCAGCTTTTATCTGGGCATCCACGTACATGACAACTCAAGAAAAAATTAAAATCAAATAATCGTATCATCACCTCCCCCCTCAGAAAAAAATTCCTCCGACTCCACGACGGAGAAAACCACCCCATAACGAATGCCCTCGAATCCGCGAAAGTAATTAAAAATAATCATCCTCGAGAGGCCGCGCGCGTGTCTTGCCGTGAAACACACGCGCTTGGTTATTCGAAAAGAACGTCGACTTGGCTCGGGCGTCCTGATAAAGATCAAAAGTCGCATTTACCTGTTCAAATACAGTTTCCCACACGCGCGTCAGAAAAGCGAGGCACATTTCGCGGGACTCGCTCGCTCATTCGAGGATTTCAAAAGTCGCCCGGCGAATTGAATGGCGAGTATAGATCCGCGTCGCGCCAATGAGCAAGCCGGGCGCTCTCCCCTCCCGGCTCTCTTCCGGCCAATCGAGTTCGAGGGGCCGGACGACGTGACAGGTCGCGCACCAACACAAACGCGCATCCGATGAAGAGATAGCCAGACAAGGAGACTCACGCACGTAAAATCATGCCGGCGTTAACGTTCAGCCGCGGTCGGCCCCTTTCACTTCAGCGGCACCTACTGCACCTTAATCGGTCCCTCGCTCTCGCAAACCGCACGAAATAGCAGTCCGACTTGCTATGTCTATTCGGCTCTATTCTTCATTGAAATGTCTATTACGGGGGCTAATAGTTGCTCCGTTGGTTTTCGCCTCTTACTTCTTGGGGAGATTCCATATTATTTTACGTACAGAGAGACGGTTAAAAATTTTCGTTGTTTATCCATGTCAGGCGTTGGCCTTCAACTCTTATAAAATTGTTGGATCGTGTACACGCTGGTTTGTTTAATCGTTAAAAAGCTTTTTTTTCGAAGAATTTACGTATATATTTACGATAAATGATCGGCGCGAACACATCGAAAGTGAGTAATAAACTTTATCGATGAAAAAAGTGTCGTCGGATCCTATCGGGCCTTGATCCTATTATTTACTTTTAAACGACTGGGGTGTTACCGTGTTGGCCACGTGCCATGCCATGCGACGCATACGCCAAACGTGTAATACTGAACACTTTCACAGTGAATAAAACTGAAGGATTAGGTCAACATGTGACTCGTTACCGAAAAATCGATCAAGGAGATTGCACTGAGTAGTTGAGCGCGAGTTATAAACATACTTGTTAGAAAAATTTCACTTCAACGCCATTTTAATTTAAAGGCTCGAGTTTATTCAGCATTACGGCTTTACATTTTGATCGTTCGACGTCTCCCAAAAAACTGGCACTAGCTCCGGCGGCGCTGCCTTTATACACACGACCAAACAAACTCCCGAATATTCTAATTCATGCCTAGACACTCATTTCTCGATCATTCATTTCGTGGAATACTCGCACTTCTCGATCATTCTTCCCATAGACAAGCACTTCTCGAAGATTCTTACGTTATTCTAGATTATTCCTAACATACTGCAAAATTTCACACACATGTATTCGATATACATATTTTAATTCAACCATATAATAGCACTCATTTTGTAGTAAGTTTCAACTTTAATAGCAAAATCACGATAAAAAGTCAGTACATAGTTATGTACTTTCCGTTTTGTAGATGAAAAAACGATTTCAATTATCTCTTGAAAGTGGTAGCTATATTAAATTGAACCTAAAAATATGTAAGTAGCTGTTCGCAGCTCGCTAAATAACACTGTTAAATACTTATTACGTTTCATTAAGATTAAACTGTACTTCCCTTGGCTATAGTACGTCATAGACTCTTGTATGTATTTTTTTAGTTTTCTCAAGAATCTAATGAAAAATCGATATGACGTTCTTAGCAATAATTCGACAAAATTTATATCATAATTACATCAAAAATATGTTGTGTCTGTCAGCTTAGATAATGACAGTTTAATAATACATAGGATTAGATGGGAACACTATAGTATACGCTGACTTTAGAGACGAATACCTCCGCTGTCAGACACAACATGTCTTTTCAATTTCGTGTACATATTTGTTAATTATTGTTCTTATTTATCGCGAAGTTTGAACGATTTCGTGAGAAAAGTGTTTTCAAGGAAGTACTACCTTAATCCAACTTCAAAAAGCCCACTTCCATTCCTAATTCCATTTTAAAATGCATTCAACAATACTAAATTACTCGTTTTTCCGATCGAGCAGGCCAATAATACAAACACTAAAAAGCGTAACAGAGTAATCGACCAATCACATTATTTCTGATTACGCGTTAAGGGCGACGTTCCATTCTTCGTGCAGCGTTCCACTAGCATGAGCATATAGCGGGAACTTGTGTACGTTAGCAAGGGGGAGTTACCTCGAACAATATATCAGTTTACAATGATAAAAAGCAAACACGGGAAATAACGCAAGGAATTACTGAACCACACAATATGTCCCTCGTCCCCGAGGAGGCCGGAAATCTTTCGACCGTTCTATTCGTTTGAAAAGAGTTTACCTACGCGATAACACCCTTACACTCCAATTTTCGGCCATTATTTCAGTTCTCCATTTTCGCGATTCTTCCGCAATCAAAGATAAAAGAAAAACAGATATGTCGATCAATTTCTTTTAATCGACTATTTTCGTGTTGTTCTTTAGAAAAGTGTGCAATTTGAGGGATGATTCACTATTGAACTTACATCACCACTCATACGAAAATACGAGACTCCGAAACTCGAAATTGGTACATCGCAGGTGCCTCTTAGCGGGTGGCTCACTTGTGAAAGGAGTGAAATAGTGAGGTAATCTTGAGCGTCTAGAGCCGTGCAGAAGAGGGTGTGAAGAGAGTTAAGGGAAGGGTGAGGATGTTGGAAAGACGAAAAAAAGGGTGGAGAAAAGCTCGACGGAGAGAAGAAACCCGAACAACAAACGGAACAAGCGAAAACAGCCCCGGGACAAGCGGGGCTTTCCCTCCGGTCTGAGCATTCCACGACTGCGAGTCGTGGCGGCTCACACGCGGTCGTTGGTGGGCGAGGAAAAAGTAGACGATTTACAATTAGCGAACACAAATAGAACTACGAGAAACTTCAAGTATAATCCGGGACGAGGTGGTTGCACGTAGTTCCGCTGACGCCGGGAGCCATCAGTGCACGAAAAGAGGGAAGCTTCTCTTGACTCCTGAACGTCCGAGCGTTTCTGAACTTGTACGAGTGTGGAATGTAGAACCATTCGAATGTTTTGAAATCTATGATGGGAGATTTTATGTTATGGACATTTACTTTTACGTCAATGCTCTTAAATTGTTCTTACGTAATACATAAACTCACTTCTGGTGCAACCATAAACCATGTAGACAAGAACAGTAATTTTGCTCTCTAAATAAACCTTCAATTTTTATTACAAGTCCTGTCATTATCCCAATTCATTAAAAAATTTTGCGGAGAGTTTTTTTCATATATTATGAAATTCATTGGTGCTAACATTTGAAAACCATAGAAACCTTCAGTTCTAGAGCTGCAAAAAGCACGAAACGTTGAAAAAACTCACCCGGTATGCGAGCATGCATCGGGCTCTTGCCGCTGCGCTGGAACACTTAAAGCCCCCAACCAGTTACGGCAACAATAGGCTTTGTCTTCACGCCGTCGGCGCTCACAAATTGGTAGAAATCTTGATTAAAGGTGCAATTCCGCAGTTGCCTACGAGCTGGCATGAATCGCATCCCCGACGACTTTTTTTCCTTGGACTTGCGCTAAATGGAAATGAAAAAATATTGCTAACCACGTCGGTGAAGCTGGCTCGTTTGTCGTTATGTCAATGTTATCGTAATACATATTCCCTCGGCACTTCTTCGTCCGACGATGTATTTCTCTACTAATTTAATGTTCTCGAACGAATGTATCGTGAGAAAATGATTCTAGAATGATTTTATCAGTTGTATTTCTTAGTAGTTATTAGAAGAAAATGGAGAAATATGAAAAGACTGGTATTATGTATGGTATATTTGATACCAAGATCCAAAGACGATTATTGGGAGGGTGGGGGGATTACCTCAACTAAACCTATCCCATGGTACAAGATCGAAGACAAGGTATGTTCTTGCGCATATGGGGGTATGGTGGGGGCATTCCCTCACTCTCATGTTTGGGTAATCCCTCTCGCACAGTGAAAACCGCCGCCATCTTAGTTGTTTGTTTACATCTGTCACTTTGTCACCACGATGTCGAGTGTGTATCAAGTGAAAAATTGCAAAAATAAGTGACGAACAAAAATGTGGATAGCCGATCCAATATTTTCGATTTCTTAAGGATGAGAAGTGGTTTTTTATGAAAATTTTCATTTCCATGTTTTACAACATTTGAATTGGAGGCGGATAAAATAAGATGGCGTCGGCTGGCCCACATGAGCGAATTGAACGAAAACGCGTCCGCCTAAAGAACATACCTTTTGTCTTCTTGTACCATGACCTAGCCTAGCGAAATCTATAGGGCGGTATTCGTAGTCGGAACTTAAACTTAAGCAATTGCTTAAACCTTAAGTTCCGACTATGAATACCGCCCGTTCTTGGAGGGGGGATTCCCCCTCCCCCCGTGGATTCGCCACTGCAGTATAGTGGTATCCCAGACAAGCAGACAAGAGTCAAAGTACATTGAAGTGCATTGATGATTAAATCATCAGTAGAAGTCATTATACGGTCAGACATGAATATAACAGACTATTAATGGACAGAATATACAGTATGTTCCATTAATGCCTTCATCTATCGATATATCGAAATATATCGATCGCTCATAAGCGACGATGTAAAATCTGATCAGCGCCCGAACTATCGATTTCGCTTCTCTTTCTAGCATCAAACAAAACATAAGCTTGTCTTTGTTGCGTGGCATAATTATGCTACGAGTTCGGAACGCTGAATCTGATATATATATATAGATATACCCAAGATACAATATCGATATATCGATAGGTGAAGGCATTAATGAAACAGACTGTACACCAAAAATGATCGGAGACTTTCAAACTTCGCTTGAAAAATTCCATATCCGTAAAAATTTTAAAGAAAATAATTTACAGACCAACATTTCGAAGAAAAAATGACCTTCCTCGAACATTCCAAAATTTGTGTTGAATATTGTGAGGACAAGATTTCTTGGGGTACAATAGATTACAAGTAAATACAAATCAAGCGCAGAAATTGGAACGATGTAGGGTGGAAACGGGATAATAACGTGGCTAGTGTAACAGTTGGGGCAATCTCTTGAGATAATCCGCTTGCAGTATCGATGAATCGAAACTTGTACCTTATTAATATCACGATGGATCGGGGTTTCGTAGGGAGCTCGACCTCGTTGCGTTTGGGAATGAAATGTAATTTATGGTGCTAATTTGCACAGCGCATTTGCTCTCGAAATGTGTGCAGAAATCGGGTGAATTTTCCATGATGCGCGTCATTAGAGGTTGATCTAGTTGAAATGTTGATTAAGGTAGTACTTCCCTGAAACCACTTTTCTTACGAAATCATTCAAACTTCGTGATAAATGAGAGCAATAATTAAGAAATATAAATAAACTGATCAACAAAAATTTATCTAATCAAATGTCTCGTGAGATGAGATTTCGTAAAGGTAAAAAATTCGTGCGACAAAGTCTACTTTTCCATACTAGTGGAAAAAACCTTGATATCCCCGTCTTCAAAATTTCGGGACTACCATATTATTTGCATATGCTATAATAGAATGTACAGATAATCGTAAATAAATTATATACCGAACGAAAATGTACCCCCGGCACACCATATTAATTACATCGAAATATAACTTTCACTTACGTACAGCGTCATTTTTTCTTCAGCTCTTCTCTGTATAAAAAATGTAATACAGCAAAAAGCAGGTTGTAGGCTGAAAACAGAGATCGATTATTTCATCACATGACTGGGATTCACCTTATATCTATACTCATGGATAAGAGAGCCTGGAGCAAATTGGGCGTGCCAGCTCGAATCCCACAAAACTGAGTCAATTTGCACAGTGATAATTGAAATGTACATGAAAGCCTCTCGGTGCCGTACCATATCACTTGCAAATTAACCTACCAGATTCGATAGCCAGTTTGATTTGGAAATAATAATTCCAATGGCATGAATTATCCGTCTGATGTTATTGGAATGAATGTTTGAACAGTAGATTGCAATGTTGTTGCATGTATTCGGTCCCTATTTGGGCACTTTTTTCACTTACTTGCGAATCAATTTTCTAAACGCTGATTTTTTCATGTTGGGTATAGTTTTCCTCCACGAAGAAACAAGGAATTTTTGGACTGAATGTCACGTATACGTAAAATTTAGCTACCGTATTTATGTATGAGAAGTCGATTGTGATCGAAAGATATTATTTCCACTTTATTTATGATTCACTTTTTGCATGCTTCTTTCATGATTCGAAAAGGAACGAGGAACAGAGGTTGACCGATGGGAGAAACGCTGATGTGCAAATATATTCATACCGAACCCGGACAAATTTTCTTTCATTATCTTGCAGCTTTCTGCGAAAGTATTCGGTTTTTTTGAATCTGAAATGCCGGAAAAGGATTCGTTATAACTTGCGGTCTTTTTTGGTATGCCTAATTTTTATACGAAACTGCATAATTTTGTGACAAAAATGCACTTATTAGGTAAATAATCATTATTTTTGCCAGATAGTATAATTTTCTTTCCAATATCTATTTATTACAGTTTATGCTGTACAATAGATACTTTCCTCTCAATTTTCAGACTCCAAACTGAAGTCAGTATGAAGTCATGCGTACAGATCGATGCGCACGCGTGTCTCGCATTATCATCACCACTGATCTGTAAAATACACTGGATAGCTGATTCCTACTTCCCCACCACTAGTTCTCTGACCCCAATTGGACGGCGCCATTTGTAGGTATTCGGACAGGACATGCGCGCTAAATCGGCGCGACGTTTAAATTTACACGGGGTAAATGACTGATTTTAAAATTCGCGCTGCTCTATCGCGCCAGTCCTGTCTGAATACCTACAAATGACCAACCAAGAACGTTGTATTGTATATCTATATATACATGTAATGGCGAAGTTCATTGGGGACATCCCCACCTATCCTATCAACTATCCAGTGTATTTTACAGATCAGTGATCATCACAAATAACGGAAATAAGGTTAAATTTTGAATTATCATTTGGAGGTTAGAATAATGAAGTAATTTTTTTCTCGGTGTATGGAAGCACAGCAAAGTTATAATTTATGAAATATTATAGTTTTCTTGAATCTAAAAGTGATCAAAACATCTAACTGAATCACTTACCACAATGTTAACATATTCTTTGAAAATATTCAGACTTCATGAAGGTTTTTCATGTTAGGGAGTGGAGGTTAGAAAACAGAGACATTCGGTTATCAAAGTTTATTACGAAAATAAAACAAATATTTGGAATATTCACAAAACATTCAGACTACAGCACAATTCTAGTTTTTGTAATATATATCGACACTACAAGACAACATTTTCGACATGAATTTTCGGAGGTTGACAATTTATATCAATAGAAATAACGTATGATTCAATCGAAATTGAAAAGAAAATATCCTTAAATGATACGCTTGTTAGTAACTATGTTCATATCACAATACGCATGAAAAGTAATAACTTAACATACTTAAAAAAAATTAATCGCATATCTATACGCATGGTGTACTACAACTGAATGCAGATTCCAAGCTGGTAACTGAAAACAATTATTTCAGTTGAATAAATCATCTTCAACACGTGCAAATTCGATTCTACGAGTGACTCTTATCCATCGTCAGACAATCGACTGACTCAGGGAATAATTTTGGTCAATTTCGATATTTTTCAATATCAATTATATGTAACCACGTTATCAATTTGTAACAAATATTAAGATCGAGTCATTTTATCGCGAATTGAATTCGCTTTTGGATAACTAGTATTTTTTTTATCAGCTCGTTTACGCAATGCTTTAATATTTCGAACCGAGACCTTGTAGAACAAGATAAATATATACGTATATATATATATTTGAGATGGTCTTATGAACTCACATTCGAGTAACATAGATACCAAAAATTAGTATATTCCACATAAACTTCAATAAAGTTCCCTGTATCTTTTCTTTCATGACCACCCTGTTGACATCGATTAAGGAATAAATTTTTTTTCAAACTCACGATAATCAGCATTGTTCTCGTGGATGGCATTGCGTAATGCGGAAACCAGGCGCTTGTGATGCTTCACAAAGTTTTTCTCCAGACTGTCTAAATCACCCAAGACATGCGCCGACAGCATACTATATCCGTGCATCCATTTTTTCTTTGTGTGAAGGCACATTTCCAACAACTGAAAAAACAATTCTGAGCATAAATTTCGATTCGTATATCATCCTCTAGATAATAAACGTGATTATTTTTTTACTCACATCGTTAATGATTTGTCTGAGGTTAGTAAATTTTCTCGTCTGAAAGCAGTGCTCGTACACTTTTTCCATGTATTCATGATGAACTGGAAAGAAAATTGACGAATGATTTATTATTTTCTCTTCGATGTTCGAATAACACGAATATAAAATACATACTGGTCACAACTGTATCCAAATCGTCCGCACGAGCGAGCGCGTTTTCCAAAATGTACCCCATACTCTCGAGAACTTGACCGCACAAATACGAATGTATCGAACCCAATGTGTGCAATAACCAAAATCGCATATTTTCCAAACGTTTGATGTAAAAATTTTCCACGCTGTCTTTAATTTCGGCTACTTTAGAACCCACGAGATCTGTAAGTATATTAAAAAAAAATAATGATAGTAATTAGAAATCGTTCTAAAATTATGAAACTATTTCAGATATTTTCACATTTTCGAAAGTTTCCAGAAAATTCTTTGTTTCGTACAACTCCAACTTACCGCTGAATCTCAAGTTACTCAAAGTCCACAAAGCCCATTTAAGTTTCAAATGGAATCGAAAAATGCTGTTGTACTTGCTCAAGGTGGATTCATTCAACAGCATGTTAATTGGCCAATCAACAGAGTAACGCAACGAAATGTTGTCCACTGCTTGCAAAACGGTAGAACTTCCTAGGTAAACGTTCGTGATGGACCATCTTGAACTTGTGTCCGGCCATTTCTGTGACAAAGCTTCCTCCAGAATGCATGTCAAAAATGATGGGTTGTACCACATACGATTGTTTTCAATCTTGAAATGAGAGGAAAACAATTTTAATAAATGTGACGTTTTTTTCGAAGGAGAAAGCTGTATAGATGTGACATCTTTAGAAATTAATGCAATGTCCATATTGAATAGTTTTTTTCGCCCTCATAAGAATGTGTAATCTAGAGTCTTACAAAGTCAAAGTTACATAAATCCCTCAATAATTTTTGAATGATAAAGTTGCTAATCCGAAATGGACACCCCTGGTTGCTACTTGTGTGGAGTAATATTGTACAATACTTTTCACTGACACTATAAAATTCAGATCAACTGTCATAAAAACACTATTGTCCCTGCATCTACAAGGTTTTATGTGCGTAGTGAATGAACTTGACGCGAAAGAGGAATTTTAAGTGTTCACATCAAAAAGAAGTGATTATAAAAAATATAGATACTACGTCCACATCAGTTTTCTCCGCGCGAATAGCTTAAATACTTTATCCCTCTTCTAGACAGTATTCTAATAGTATATTATGTGCCAAAGGGCAAAAAGTTGTTTTGGAAAAATGCGAGTTTATATTCCGAGGCGAAGCCGAGGAATATGATCGCATGATTTTATGAGGCCAATAAAGGACCGTTTATTGCACTGAGGTGTACAAATGAATTATTATAATTTCAATTTTTACCTCATGAAACAACTGGAAGCAAAAACCATTCATAACGTGACTGACTTCCATTAGGTAAATCGACCGCATCAGTTTCAGTTGACCATCGAGTTTGAACTCGCAAGTCAAAATATCTTTAACCAATTTACTCGATTTGCTGTACCTGATGTTAAGAATTTCCGTCAAAGTATGCTCAATGATTGGTTTCATTGGTAAAGCCGGCTCTGACATTTGATCCAAACTGCAAACAAATATAATATTCCAAGTTTTATGTGGTTCTTGCAGCTTAATTTTCCAAAACTATAGAAAATTTGGAAGAATTCTTCATATAGTAAAAAGTGTATTTAAAAAAACATTGCCTGGATAAAACGTTGGCTACAAAACACTGTCATTCAAACACATACAAAGTGACGGTCAACACGCGTTTCTGAAAAAAGATGTTTTTTGTCTAAAAAGTGACCGGTTTTTTTTAAAGTGTTAAAAGTAATTGATAAAATTTCGCAATCAATTTTCTTTGTCCTCTCGATTGTAATATCACATATACGCTCCTTTTATATGAAAATAACCAAAAATAAATAGAATCCCTGGAAATCGATCGAAAATGTCATAAAACCCACACGCAATAAATATAATTTCTAAAAAGGGCAAATTACCATGTTATTTCCTCGATCTTCACATTTTCATTTGTGAAATCTCGTACCGCATCAACAGTGTCTTTCGCGTTTGGGCGCATCATTGGTAAAAAACCTTCGAAAGCTTTTTTCAAAAAAGGATTCAGAACAACTGACAACTGCTGAGATAAATTGTACTCAAAATCAGAATCTTCAACAGAGGAAATTATGATTTCTTCTGGCGCAGCATCTATCGCGTCCTCCGTACTTTGTGAATAGTATTTCGACACCTCATTGGATAACTTCTCTTGAAATTCTTCGTTCAAGGATTTTCGCACGACTGCAAAAATATTTCACAAATATGTACAAGAAGAAAAATGATTTTGGTGTTTTCTGAGTTGTCATTATCACTCATTCAATTTTAGTGAGTTCTAGACAACTCTGCTATCGTTCAAATTTATTGAAATAACTTTTCAACTTTATTCTATTCCGAAAATTCTTAGAATTTTACGAAAATAATAACGCTATGTATATTTGAAAATTTGCTACGTACAGAAATAATCATCACCAATTCCTACGAATGATTCCAAAAATTGTATACTACACCCAAAAATGAATAAATTCTACCCAATTCTTAAAAATTTACGTTTCAGCAAAGACTCTGAAATTTCTAAAATAGACTTGACAATTTCACGGAATTGATTTGATTTTTCAGAGTTATCAACGTTTACAAAATTCAAAAAGTTGACTTTCAAAAATCTATATAGAGACATCGCCGATGTTCATAAAATTTCATAAATGTTTGAAAAAGAAATGTCATCAAATTACCAGTTTCATCGTCCATGTTTTTCCACATATCAGATACTCGTTCAAGTGCAACGAGTAACTCGATATTACGACCCATTTGACCTATCTTTTGCAGCAGGATTCTCAATAACGGATCGATTATTTCCTCTTCACTTGCATTTCTAATCGTAAATTTTTCAAACTGCAAATGGTCGCCTTCAAATGAGGTGTCTAAAGTTCTGAAATTCAATAAAAAACCTCATTTTCTGACCTGTGAAAAATCTAACAATTTTACTCAAGCGATATAAGATCTTCTCCAAAAATGACAAGAATTGTGTACATTACTTTAACGTGGAAAAAATTTCTCAATTCAATTTTTGTGATTTATAACTCAAAATTAAGAAACTTCTGTAAAAATAGCTTGAGAATGGTAAAAAAATGTTGTGCATATTTTGGAAAATGAAATATTGATAAACAGAAGAACTTTTGGAATTCAATCTTTGAATGGAAAATTTTGTATACCCGTCTGATAGAGAACCGAAAAATAATCGACGCGTATTTTTTCTTTTTTCGATCAATCAAAAATTGAAGGAGATACAGATTTTTCGGTTCCCTATCAGACGGATATTATAATTTTTTCAAAATGCCGAATGAATCAGTCCTTAAAATCTAATTTGAACCTAATTTTACGAAACTCGTATAATAATGCAATGTATTCAAAAAATTAATGCATCAAATTTAGATTTGCAATTAACGCGTAAATTTAGGAACACGTACTTCGAAACAAGAAATTCGTCTCTGTAATCCTCGAGTTTTCCTTCGCCGAGCCAAACATCTATGATATTCAGATACACAGAAATACTCGACAAGTACAGTCTCGTGCAAAGTTTTCTTCTTTCTTTGTCATGAGAATGTTCTACGTGGAAATATAACATCGAAAGTAATTTATAAACACATTTCCAGTTTGGAACGACTTTCCAATCCTCTATCGCAGATTTGTGAACTTCGTGAAGTGTTCTGATTTGTTGAAAGTAATTTTTCAGGTCTTGCGAAAGCGACAATAAAGTGTGAGTTTCAGCTGAAAATAAAATAAAATTATTGTCAATCACGTTAAGATGTTCACCAATAATTTCATAAGTTTTTACCTTGTTCCATGAAGGTCTTTTCAACTTCAATCAAGCCACTTTTCAGTTCCAAAACTATGGTTTTCAGGGTCGAGTTATACATCTCGTAAGTTAAAGATGGTTGAGATCCATTTTCCGAATCTGAATAAAGATTTCGCTCGAATTCCTCGAACTCACGAAGCATGCAAAAGTGGTCGCAAAAAGGTTGTAAAATCCCCCTGAAACCGCTCTTTAAAAAATCAATTCGGTTTGTATGCATTACTAAGTAATGCAAATCAAGAATATACGCAATATAGAACATATTCCTAACCAAAAAGTTGATGAGTTTTGAATTATCAGATGTAAAACCTTGTAATGAAAATGATGAAAATATAGGTCAACCTTGAATAGTTGTGAGAGAAGTCATATCGATGTTCTTACCAGATGTGTTGATGACATTGATTCAATACATTAATGCAACAAAATCAATAAGCACATCATTTTCACCAGTTTAGGCAATTTATCTTAAAAATTCATTGGAATTCGAACTCTGAAACTGTCATTTTTTTCATTTTTAAAGAACATTTGAATTCAAACTTTGAAATTTAATTACTTGGTGTAAAAAAATTTAAGCATATAATTATAAAGTGGAAAAAAATTAAATATTTTCAGTTTAGATAAGGAATTTCGGTTCTACATCACTTTGAAAAAAAATTTTCTTACGATTGTCAAGCTTGGAATGGACACGTTGTCTCGAATTGCGAATTTTGCATCTTTTTCTTCCTTGAACAAAACCATTTGCGACGGAACGTGCAACATCCACAACAATTCTCGACAAACTTGGTATTCGCTGAGAGTTCCAGTTATTTTGACGCTTTGCATGATATTCTTACGCCTGGAAAAAATAGAATATAATTTTGAGCTATTTTTTCATCAATTTATGTATGGTACGTTTCTGATTTTGAATCTTTCTTGATAAAATAAAACACATAAATAAAATAGTTTTACAAAAATAATTCCATAAAATTAAATTTGAATAAATTTGTCATTTACATAGGATTTTATTGTTTGGGAACGCAACGCCCTTATGCAACTGGAAATACTGAACTGAAAAGTTAAAAAAATGAAAACTGAAAAATTCACATATCTTACACTCAAAAATTCGGACTCCACAAAAAGGTATTTCAAACTGAAAATTGAAAAACTTATCCTTGAAATTTAGGGAAATAAAAATGAAGCATAGGAACATTTTCTCCGAATTAAAAAAGATAATATTACCAAAATTCACAAAATTTGGCATCTGTAAATTTGCTAGAAACAGAACATTGATTCCAGTCGAGTTCGTTCCACCAGCTGTTCTGGACATTCTTCTCCAACCAGAATTTTGATTTGTTTTCCTCCGCCAATAATTTAGACACTTTTTGACTTTCGCTCTCTTGATTTTCTCCCAAAGTCGAAAGCATGCATTTTTCTACGCTATTGACAACATCCTTCGAATATCTTGGCGTTTCCTCATTTTCAATATCTGACCATTCCTACAAAAATTCACCAACTGAATTATACCATTAGAATGTGAAAATACAATCGGAGATTGTCTTGTAAAAACTTCTGAATGTGTCAAAATTAGGAAATTTGAAAACTGGTTCGAAAAAACCTGTCAATTTGTCAAAATTTGGAAATTATAATTTTAAGAAATTGAGAATTTAAAAAAAACCGAAAATTTGCCTACACTCTCTTCGCTGTCACTATGATAATTCTGGAAAAATTCTTGTGTGGTTTCCTTGAGATACTCAGCCCAGTCAATTTCTTCGAGATTCGTTTCTTCGTGCAAATTGGTTACGTTCATCGAACTGCTCAAGCTTTTCATGTTTTGAAAGTTCAATTTCGAAGTTCCACTCGAAAGATTTAAAAGAAAACTGAGCAACGACCATTGCAAATCGTACTGCGGATGCTTCTCGAAGTCGAAGTTTGTCAACAGAGAACGAACCAGTTCGCGCAACTTTTTGGCATCCGTGTATTTTCCATGGATTTCGAGTTTTTCGATAGTTTCCGAAAGAAGTCTTTCAGTATCGTGGGCGTTGACGGATAGAAATTTGTGGTGCTTGATTTGTGACATTGCAGCGCGTTCGAAAGATAAAAATCCATCATCACCTTCCTGGAATATCGTCAAGTTAAATCAGTGACTTTTTTATCTGACTTATTTCAGTATATAAATTAAGAATTTAGAATGAATAAATTTAGAGTAATTTAGGGAAAATTAGGAAAAACATGCAAATTTCAAAAATTTAATTGAGTGAATTTTCAAAAATGAAAAACTTATAAAAAATAAAGTTTACTTGTGACCTAGTAACTTTTTTGTTATTTTATTAAATTTTAACAATAAAATTTTTGATTCGATTTGAAAATTTTTTAAACTAAACAATGACCAATTTTTTTTTTAATATATGGATTATCAAAATGACCAAAATCAACAAGTCTAACAATTTTTTCGATCGTAAATCGAAAAACTACAATTGTCAAAAACACACAAGGACGAAGATAATAAGCAGAAACAAAAAAGCAACTTCCAAATGGAAATAATATTCCCGAAGACGATTTTCGGGGACAAAGAACTGGTAAAAATATTCTAAAATATTCTTAATCTTTATTACTATTTAAAAAGTGAGTATTTATGTGCCAATCGTCACTTTTTTCCATAGGCAACTATATAGCCAATATTCAACAGAATAGGTAATAATTAGCGAAATCCACTAAAATATATTAATTTCCCTTTTTTTCTCATTATATTCTAAATAATACAATTACCTTCAAACAAGTGACCGAAGCAATAAGAAGTTGCACGTCGTTACGAATATCGTCGAGAATTTTTGTACCCATTTTCGAGGCCATTGAATAACTCCACTACGAGATTGTGGAAGTAATATAATAAAATTCACAGTTGTATATTTTATCAAGAAGGGTTTCGATTCTTCACGGAGAATTTCTGAAATTCAGTCCAATTCAGTCTACACTTCGCAACACTTCGCACCGAGGCCACCGAGCAGCACCGAGAAAAACAAACATTGAACTATCGACCACACACTCTCGTAACGCTCTCGTGTGTCATTCGTCACATTTCACGATCAAATTAGCCTGAATTTCATTGAACTTGCTGGTTATTCTTCCAACGCTGGTCTCAGATTTGATTTGATGTGTCAATTTTTTCAATTTTTCCAATACGCAATTTCCATGATGTATAATACGTACATAACTCATTTTCTGCTGCATCTCTTTTTCAGAACGCTAATTTAATTTTTCGCGCCGCGTTTTCTGATTGGCTCTTGGACCAAGATGGTGGCATTTTCAGCTAACTCACTGATCTGATTTTACGATTTACGCGATTTACCGATTCATCGTATGGTCAATCATTGCTGACAACCAGTGACAATAACATAAACATAACCTACGAACCGTCGCGAAATATCAAAACAAACATTTTTCAAAACATTGAAAAAGTTACAATAGTTTGCCGTGCACTGCATAAGCTGGCAATAGTTGATTTTGACGGAATGATTGCGACACTCGTCTTCGGCTCGTGCCACAATCCTTCATTTCGTCAAAATCACAAATGCCGGCTAGCACAACAATGTACACTCGAAGTCACTCTAGTGCACACGGTCGTGGCAGATCCTGCTTTAGTAGCAACCAAAATGGCATTTGTGCGGTAGACGAGCCTTATTGCGTGCGCTGCGAAAGCGTTTTCGCTAGTGGGTCGTGCAGTAGAGTGACTTCGAGTGTATTGGGACAGGACTAAATATAGTTTATACTATTAAATCAAAAGTCCCTGTTAAAGTCTAGGGGCTTTCGTATTTTTTAGTTATCTACTTTGGAAATCATGAAGAATTCATGTTGGAAAAACGGGAGATACTGGGAAATACTAGCAAAACGTAAAAACAAGTGAATTCGCCGTTGTTGACCGTTGTTTTGAGAAATCATTTTGCTGTGTTTTGCTGTCGCTGAATCCTGTCTGAACTGGACTGAACCTGATCGACCGCGTCCGGCGTCGGTGTAATACATTGAAAACCTTTTCTCAATTATCTGATTCGAAAATGGTCGTTCCGAAGGAAAAATCTTATGTCCTGAAGAGAAGTACGTACAGAAAAACTGAGTTTTGCATAATTTTCGCTGTGCAATCATAATGACTTCACTTTCCAGGAAACACGTTTAAAAGTCCGAAATTCCCTGCGCTTTTTTCTGATTTTATGGATTTTAACAAAATTGCGTATTTACTTTTTTCTGTTTTCAAAACAGAACTTTTTTCTCGTAATTTTGATATATATTATGATGAAAAAAAGGAGTGATGTATTCAGTTAATATTTGTAGGCATGGAATGCATCAATTATAAATGAATATGGGATGTATATTTTTTTTATGCTGCACATTTTTTGTTGTTCTTGTGAAAGGGCGCAGTGATTTGAGATTTTGTGTTATTAAGTTGATTTTGGTACCATTTACAGATGGGGAAAAGGAAGAAATCCACGTGGAAAAAATTACATCGCGAATCAAAAAACTTTGCTATGGCCTTGATATGAAACATATTGATCCTGTGAGTTTCATTTTTATTTACAATTTTGGGACACAGTATTTGTTCGAAATTCCATTTCAAGGTTATTTGAAAAAATCTGCAGGAGATATGTAAAAAAATGTCTATGTTTCAAAGTTTTGCCTTTGAAAGAAATGATTTCCCATTTCTTCGATCTTCAAAATTTGTATTTCTCAGGTTTAATAGTCTTGAATTGTGAAATTTTAGAGTTTCGTATTTTTCATTTTTGCATTTCAGTGTTGAAATATTTCATTTTTTGGATCATAGTGTTGCAATTATTTAGTCCGTGGATCATAATTTTTAATTTTTTTAATTTTATTAAATTTTAAAGTTTGAATTGTATTGATCTTTCAAAACTAATATTTATCAACCTAAATGTTGTACTTTAAAATATTTTATTTGTAATATTTTGAAGTAGAAATGATTCATTTTAAAAAAATTTGGATTTTTTAATTTCACAAATTTAGTTTTGAATTAATAAGAGTTATAATATTTTTTTT
>JAPYZK010003121.1:0-16812 GCA_030522785.1 Platygaster equestris | reverse complement strand
GGGGTGAGGAGGTATATAAAAAGAAAGGGATAAGAGTAGCCTCGATCCAGGAGTGGTAACGAGTCGAGATGGTCAAGAACATTGGCGGCGCCGCTTCAAAGCGGGAATCCCGCGTAATCAAAGACCCTCCTCTCCTCGCTTGGCTTGAAAAACTGAGGCTCCGAGAAGAGTCCCCTTGTCCCCACGTTTGAGGCCGCGCAACCCGCGTTTGAGCGAAAGAGAAACGATCAGTTGCCGCGAAACTTTGTATATACTTTATCGCCCCGACCCTTATCGCGCCACCACTATCTGCATTATAACCGATTTTTCGCGGCCGTGGAAATTCAATACCATATCAACGGCGACGCTTTGCGATTTCGCGAGTCCGGCTTTTGTTTGACGAATCGCAAGCTATAGTCGCTATTCCATTTCATGCATTGTGAGAAAAAGGGGGCTTCCTCGTACTCAATGCATTATGGAAATTAGGTGATTACGCTAAAGTAATATCGAGTATTGCAATAAGAACGTTCTAAATGTTTTGAACTTCATTTTGGTAAGGTCTCCTTAACAATAAATTTCTCGAGTGGACGAACTTGAGTTTGGCCCTAAGAACCATCTAAATTCGCTATTTTCAGCCCGAGAAGGATAAATTAGACTTCTGCACATACTTCCAGCCACATTTTGATATATTTGCTGTACGCAAATTGCAATACTTTATGAGTGTCGCAGAACTTTTGTGAATGTAACAATAATTTTTCATACTCCTGAGGATTTCTCAACTTTCAAGTGAGAGTCTCAAAAATTTTCGAGAGTTTTCTGAAACCTTCAATAATATGTAAAAATAAAGTAAGCGTGGGTTATACCATTATAATGGGGAATATCGGCCAGCATGCGCTGGCATTGTCAGTCACAAATTGTTTCCACTTTTTCTGAAAAAATCGAACAAATCAGTCTTTGGAATTGAAACTTACTGCGTTCTAATGTTTAATTTGTATCGGATCTGAAAGCATTTTTTTCGCGTTAGAAACAATCGTGAATCCAATGGTGGGTGGTATTGACCCGCAAGTGGCCGATACTACCCGCAACCGTGTATTCCTTTTCTAGCTTTTTAATTTGTCATAAAAAAACTCGACGACAATTTTTTCAGTTCGAGAGTACAACTCGTTTTTTCGAATATTGCGATATTAAGAAATCATTACAATTATCGGGATTATAGTAGTATACACTGCCGAAATAATTTTACGTCGATAAAAAAGTTCCATCCCATTCCTTCGATTTACCGCTAAAACAACGCGTTAAATTTCCTGTTCACTTTGTTTGTTATTGAATAATTAATGAACCGATTATTTCGTCGTTACCGAGGCGCTGAAATTCGTGCCTGCGAAGTCAGCCCGGTCAAAATTGACCGGTACGCATTGTTTGATTGGCGCACGATCAGCAAATCACCGGTATTTCAAGGTGTCGGCTTGATTTGTTGCGCTCCATCCACCCTGCAACCTGTAACCCGTCCTTCTCTGACTAGAAAATGAAACGCATGTATATAATAGCTGTTGCGGAAACAGAGCAATTCTAAAAGAAAGTGTTTGAACTATACTAGGTTAACCCTAACAATCCTAGCGTGACTTTCTACATTTATAATGAAGTCGCAAAAAGTCATACTTCTACTTTTCAGTATGAATATGATATAGTAAAACAAGAGGGCAAATTCTAAGGTAGGGCAAGGAATTTTGCGCTTAATTTAATCGAATTCTATTTGATCAAAAGTTCAACTCCGCAACTATAATCAAAAATTAACTTGAGCTTCTTTAATTAACTTTTGATAAAAAGCTTCCCGAAATTTTTCGTGAATATTATTTTCTTCATAATAGTACATTATGACTATGAAAGTGACCCTTTGGCTATAGTGAAAACGTTATTTGATTACATTCAAAACGGAAGTCATAAAAAATACGCAGCCCCGAGCGGTCTCTCTCACATATCGAAAAACCTGTGATATAAAATTATTGAAAAAGTGTCAGTCCCTCGAAACTGCTACTCTATACTGCAAAAAAGAAAAATTAACACTTTCTCATAAAAGCAATCATCTGTAAACCATCGATTTGCTACGAGTTATTCAATATCACAATCATCAATAAAAATGTAGGTGAACGTTTATGATATGTATATTCATTACATGTATATATAAGTACTGTAAAAAATACACTACTCGTACTGTAAACACGCTTGGCATGTAAAAACTCTCGTAACACACCTCGGGATGCAATGTACTATTATATGTTTGAGTGTCCAATTCAGCGACGAAACTGCATGTGACTGAAAAAAAAAAAAAACATGTATAACTTTCGAGACGTCCGGAAAAAAGACCGAACTCTTTGCAGTTGCGTTTTAGATGCTTTCGTCGCGTGAAGCAAACGGCTTAATAAACCAGTCAAAAAATCTTACAAGAAGCCGACCAAGTGTTAACGTGAGGCCACTTGAATATCAATGGCCAACAATCACTTTTTTCCGACGGCATTCGAGCGTTTAAATGCAAGAAACGATCAGTGATCAAAAAAATTATTGGACAGTGATTCCTTCTATTGTAGTACGAAGAGTCCCGAAACCTCGAAACTTATATTCCAAACTCGATCTCGTCTATTCGCGTAATTGCTAGTTGCAAGCCCTCACGAAACGAGAACACGAAGAAGTAGTTCTCGAATTTTAGGCGGACACGAGTAATTCGAAGCACACCACGGTAGCGAAAAATTGATTTTACTCAAAAGGTTGGATTTGACAGCTTTTTTATAAAAACAGACAATAAGCGGCCCATTATAGAAAATAACTCCCCTGGACGTTCTCCCCTCACCTCCACTCCCGAACATCACCGCGTCCGTTTCAACTACTCCGTTCTTCCCGTTTCCCAGACGCGTTTGCGGTCGTTATAAGGCACCGGACGCAAATAAAATATCGTATGCTCCTCGGACATGTGTCCGTCTTCATGTACCGCGTGTGTTTGGAATAGTTGTCTACGGTTTTGCAGGCCGAAGACTCATATTATCAAGACAGATATATCGTCCACGGAGCATAATACTATACTATTTGGAATACTTCATATCAAAATAATCTTTTCCCAACGCCATGGAGAAGATGCGATTTTCTCCACGGCTCGAAGCTTCAAAAATCGTATTTTCTCCACGTTGCTGGAAAAAATATAGTCCTTGTGTAGAAGGTCTTTTTTAATTAACGAACGTGATTGCAAAACTCGCCTTCGGCTCGTCTTGCAAACTTCACATTCGTAAAAAAAGCTCCTTCTGCACTCGTTGAGAAATATACTATCTCTTGATTCTAATTCTAATGTATATCTTTTCGATATACACCATTTATCGAACTATTTTTTTATGCAATCGAACTTCCAAAAATTGGTACTTTACCCGCAAGGAACGAAAAGTATTTGTATATTCCAAAAATATTTGGGTATCTCCAAGTTTTGAAGAGAATTTCGAATTTCCGATCTTCCAAAACTTTGAACTTCTTGGGAAATCTACATTGTTCCATACTTCACAGATGTTCCGGAAACTCTTACTTTTATTACAAACATTAGAATTTTCAGGAATATTGAAATTTCTACAAACTATCGCGACGTATAACGTTAGTTTAAGTTGGACGCAGGCAAGACATTGTGATACGTGTTCGAAACTTTAATAAGGTCACTGGTGTGGATGCGTAGTAGTTACGGAGCATCGTAATTGGACTATAGCAAATCGACTCAGTAGCTTGTGCGCATCATAATCGGACTATAGCAGCATACTTCCGATTCAAGCACACCCCCTTAACCCGAGTTTACCATCCCGTCTCTACCATCCGTAGTTCGCACTCACGGAGTGCCAGGGTGCAGTAACTCCCTCGAAAAATTCAGCCTAAACTTTAGTTCGCGTACAGTTTTCAACGTGGTAGGCGGCGCTGTAGTCTCTTCCTTCTGCAGTGCCCCGAAATTTGAATTGAATAATGTGAAAAAGTGTTCAATTACACAAATATAACAGATCAGAAAATATATGAAATTAAAAATACATGAAAATTCTCAAATCGATAAATTGTAAACTTGAATGATAGATTTTTAATCGACAACGTATGAAAATAAAAAAGCAATATCATTCATTGCAAATTCTGAAAATCAATTATTTTTTAAGGCTTCAAAAATATAAGTTATATAGGAAAATTCCATGAAGGCTTTTGATATTTTTTAAGGCTTCAAAAATATAAGTTATATAGGAAAATTCCATGAAGGCTTTTGAGGCCTTCAAGTTAGAAAGTTCGAGTTATTCATATTTTTTATAAAAATTTCTGTTTTTAATCTTGTGAAATCTTCGAATTTTTAAATAGTTATTCCGAATAGTTTTATTCGTACATTCTGTTTCTATTAACACGCACGGGCACCTAACGTGCACCAACGAGCACTAACGTGCACCTAACATGCACTTACGTGCTACTTAAGTGCACCTAACGTGCACCTTACATGTGTGCACTGAGCGTGCACTTAGCGTGCACTTAACGTGCGCTAAAGTGCACCTAATGTGTGCTCTGAATAATCTGAAATCACTAGAAAAGTATCGATACCTTTGCTGGAACTATCGATCATCGTGATATCGCTATCGATATCGCCCATCCGTAATGTAGAGTCAGTGATTGTAGACGTTGTAGACACACTGAGACACACTGTTTACACTGTTTCTCACTGAGCTCATGCAACTACGGATATAAAAACAGCCTTCGAACATATAAGAGCCATAATACAACAATTCTGATATTGTCTAATATTTAATGAAAATAAGCGCATGCCTGTACATGCCTCGTATGAATTTCGCCCACTCGAAGTCCTTGAGGGAATACAAAACGCGTGAATTTTGGAGTGGTGTATATTAATGACCGCGCGCCCATGTCGTGAAACAACGGGATGTGCCTTTCAAAACACGAGTGCGTGAACAAATATTTCGATTTGTGAACCGTCGGTTCATCCAGGATCCTCGCCATTGTCCACCTATAATGGGCAATCAGGGCGGCTCGTGTTGGTGGTGCTTCAAGGCCGTCAAATGGGTCCCAGTCATTTTTATTTTGTCAACGATTGCCTGGTCTTATTACGCCTACGTCGTGCAATTGTGTTTTTGTGAGTTTTCTGAAACTTTGACGTTTCGTCTTCTATGTGTTACGAATTTCGCGATAATGATTGAGTTTTTCTGTCAATTTTTTTATTCTTATCATTAGGTTAAGTTGAAAATTCAAAAATTAAGTCAAGGATACGAATGGAGGTTTTTGAACTGAAAATTGATGAGGATTTTTTCAAGTTTTGGTACAATGACAATTGTTTTTTTTTTTTCAGATACAATTCAGAGTAATGTTCAACGAGGTATGTATATTTTTTTGATTATTACTGATATTTTCTGATTGTTTTTTGTTTTTTACTTGGATCCCTTCCCAACCTGGAAAAAGTTCAAAAAACATTATCCATTTTGGAGGATATTTATAGTTTTGGGGATTTTTGGGATCGGACTTGAGATTTAAAATTGGAAATTTCTCTTTTAATAATGCACATGTATTTTAATGATGCTCATTTTATAAAAAATTTGAATTTCCAACATTTTCTACAGATTTCATATAGTTCTGAAACTGCAGTTGCATTTTCGCAATTTTTGCAGGGTAAAAAAATTTTTGTGACCATGACCATCATTTTTTAAATTTTACCTAGATTTTTACATGAGTGAAAAAAGTCGATAATGAGAAATCAATAGTTAATAATAAAAATTAATTGTATTATCATTTTATTAGAGCGTGTGACTGACGATTATATATGTCAAAATATTTGCATAGGTATCATTATTTCCAAAAAGGTGTAGTATGGTAATTTGAAAAAATTACAATTGATATATTTTTTTAGCTTTCTACTTGCCGTGCTTCCATATACTGTTTTTCCTATTCCTGTGGTCATACTGGCAAACCGTGGGAGCAGACTTGATTGCAGTACCTGATCAGGTATATTATATTGTTGTGCAAGCAGGCATTGGTGATTTTGATGAATTGAAGGGTTGTGGCACGAGCCAAAGGCGAGTGCCGTAATTAGTTCGTCAAAATCGATAATTGTCTGTGTGCGCAACACAACACTTTTCTTCACGAAGGCCGAAAAAAACATTTAAAGTACTAATTTTGAGGTCAGAGTGAAGAACATTATATTTTTCATCAGGTGACACTGTTTTTTGGCAATTGCATCAGATGACAATTTTTTGCAAGTTCCTAAAATGTATGAATATGAAAAGTTATTACATTTAACAAATTTCATTTTTGATGAAAAATATGCTGTTTTCCAAATTTCTGTCTTACTTTTTGGAATTCTTTATTAATTGTTCAAGGAACATTACAAAATTCTAATATGAAAAACATTGAATTAGAAAAGATCATCATTAAACCAACGAAAATTTACTCATTGATGGAAAAAATTTTCAAGTTTCTACGTTTAATATGGCAAATTTGGTCCACAACTAAAGATAAGTGTCATTTTTGAACTTTAGTGCCAAGAGAATGTCAAATTTCGAAAAATAATCTGTGGTTTTCCATTTTCATACATAACTTGGCAATATTTTTCTCGAAAATTATACGCTCAATATTAAATTTATATTCATTGATTCATTTACTATTTCACTATTCAAAAATGTGAGAAAACATTGTTTATAATGGTACATATAAATGTTCAGAAGCGAATTTCGTGCTCAATTCATTCTTAAACATGAAAATAAGAATGGTTTCATAATTCGAGGAAAAATTTAAAGCTCGTGAAGTTTTGATTCGTGTTGATAAGAGAAAATTATGAAATTCTCAAGATACAATAAGTTTGTTCAATTATCAGATGAATATTTTATGCATATCTCGGAATACAAGTTCTCTTTGTTAGTTTCTCATCGATAAACATTGAAATTTCAGAAATATAATGATTGATATACTTGCAAGTACCAGAAAATCGACTTTGCTGAATTCCTATGACTAACTCACGTAAATTTTACAGTTCAAAATCCCTTCAGTTGAAATGGACAAATTTATACAAGCGGAAACTGAGGAAGCTCGAATGGAAGTCCTGGAAAGGTTTGCTCAAAATCTTCCTGTCGTCAACCGAACATTAAGAGGAGGTAAATTGATTGCTTATTAATACTTGATGTATGAATATCATGCAAATGGAAAGGGGGACTGCCAAGAGCACTACAATTCAATTTCGAAACTACACGGAGAAAACCTTACATTACAAAACTGCTCACTTTTTCCACTGTTCTTCCAACTCATGTGATACCAAAACTCGCCTTCAGTTTGTCGCAGAAACCTTACATTTGAGGGTCTCAGAGTGAAACGTATACAAGTGTATCGCTAGTCAATAAGACTGACGAATGTATCATTGCGCGTAAAAAATCCAAGCGCGACATGACAAGTAAAAAGTGTGATCAGATCATGAACGGTAAAAAGTAGGCAAGTGCAGTTGAAGCGTAAGAACGCGACTCAGAATTCGCTTGGTAAAAACGGCGACCGAAAAATTTCGCGTTTTTATATCTCGAAGTAAATTAGGCTTTTGGTCCGCTGTAAAACGTGTTTTATCTTTTTCATTAGAATATTACGTCCAGGGCTTTTCATATGCCATGCGCATATAATATAAAAAAATATTCCCGTATACATACAAATTTTCCGTTGAATAGTTGAAAACGCGAGAAACTTTTTTAATAGATGATTCATTCAACACATCGAAGTCTTGAATTTCTGAAATTCTTAAAATTTTTCAACACACTTTTTCTACTTTGTATATGAGTTTAAGGAACGTCACATCAGTTAAAAACAAATTATCGTACTAGTTGCAAAATATACTATGTAATTCAGTGATAATTTTAAGCTACCATATGAGCTTATTCACAACTTCCTAAAATTGTTGACAAAGAAAGTAAGTTAGTCAAGCTGCTTTAAATTATTATCGAAATGTGAAAACGAAACTTTTTTGACGACATGAATCGTTACTTTACGAGTACTTTGTTTTCTTAACGAGAAAATGTTTTTCAGCTGTGCGCTTTTGTGAACGATGCATGGTGGTAAAGCCAGATAGGGCGCACCACTGCAGCGTGTGCAGTACATGCGTCCTCAAAATGGACCATCATTGTCCTTGGATCAACAACTGCGTCGGCTTCCATAATTATAAATTCTTCATACTGTTCCTGGCATACTCCCTTTTGTACTGTATGTTTGTTTTTGCCACTTCGCTGCAGTACTTCATTATGTTTTGCAAGGTTTGTTATGACGTTACTCGTGTTTTCTGTTACACTAGAAGAATGCGTTGTGATCTGACACCTAATTACACAGTGCAACCGACAAAAATTACCCAAATTTTGACACCTTATACTGAAAATTATATATATAACATATTTTCCGAAGGTTTTTTCGAGTAATTAAGTGATGAGAATTCGAAAAGCACTTTTTTTCAAATTGATTGAAAATTAGACTGAACATCCGCGAAAAATGGCCATACTTGACCGGAAACATTAAGTTGTAATTGATAGAAATGACGCAGGACCATTGCTCGCATTCAAGCTAGAGATCCGCAGTGTTACGTTGCGTACTCGCACGTACAATATTCTAAACATTGCAGAGCGCAAAGGCTCTCTTCGCAGGGTACAGTGTGACGTACATAATAACGTGGTGAATTCTAAATTACTGTGTTTTTTAATTATACCGAGAGCAGGTAAAACGCTCTCTTCACATCAATTTTTTGAAAATGTAGCCTTAATTTGAAAAATCCTTGATACGTATCTCATTGCTTGCCCTTTACGTTGATAATTAGGTGTCAAATGTCTACGCAACAATTTTGACCCGAATTTTATTGTACATTGTTATCGTCGATATTGCAGGGCCAGCTCGAGGGACCAGGAAAGTTTCACCTGCTTCTTTTATTTTTCATCGCTGTTATGTTCGCCATTAGCCTGAATTCTCTTTTTATCTACCACATCTACCTCATTCTGCACAACAGATCCACGTTGGGTAATTGATATTTGTTTACTGAGTGACCGGTATATTAAGGGAGGAGTCCCATGTAAATGGCCATCATCGTTACCGAACTTAACGTGTTGATAAAAAAAAAAAAAAAATTGCAAAGTTGCAAACACCAAAGTTGGTACACATGCAGTATCTTATGTATATACAAGAATCAAAAAAATATACTTGGGAAAAATATGTGATCAAAAAACTTTAATCGCATTTTTTAAAAAGCCATGTTTTTTACGGGAACGGCCACGTTCCCGTGAAAAAAGAGTCGAGGGAATTTCAAGACATCCGCAAACTTCCAGTGAGCCGATTGAACCTTGAGTTCAAGCAAGTTTTCCACAAAATTTCACGCAATTACATTGTAAAACATATAAATTACAGCGAATTCAGAGCGCGAAAAATTCGAGCGGATTCGAAGATTCGAAGATTCGACGCGTTGAAATGTGCTCAAGATCGTTCTTTGTCCCGTCAAATCGTCGAATTCGCTCGAATTTTTCGCGCTGTAAAACTAAACTCGCTGTGATTTCCTTGTTTCTGGATATAATTGCGTGGAATTTGGTGGAAAACTTCCTAGAAACCTAAGGACTAAACGGCTCGCTGGAAGTTTACTAAGTCTTGTAATTCCCTTGACTTTTTTTGCGGGAACGTTGCCTCGCACGAGTTTCAGATGCCTTGACTTTGTTATTGAAAATATTTTGAACGATTATGTTCCCACTACGGTGTGACATTTTATTATATTAAAGAATGCAAACATTTTTTTAGAGGCTTTCAGACCGCCAATGTTCCGAACAGGAAAACAAGACAAGGATGGATTTAGCTTAGGAAAGTACAATAACTTCCAGGAAGTTTTCGGAGACAATGCGAAACTTTGGTTCCTCCCCGTTTCTACAAGGTAAGACCATTTTTTTTTGTTTCTTGTGTTTTTCAACATTCAACTCGCCAATACAGTTTGCTTTTCATTCGAGCTTCTCTCTCGACGATCTAAACTCGGTCATGAAGTGAAAAATGTAATCGATACTCGACACAAATTTACTTTCGATGAATGAAATAAATACCTATTTTCTCATCGAATTTAAATACCAACATTGAGCCAACTGCACAATACCGATTTATAGGTAATAATCAAGTCTTGTTTCTGTTGAATGGAGGTATTGTCAGGCGTACAAGGTTACTTGGTTTGTTTATTTACGTACATTTGTTTCGTAAAAGAACATTTGATGTGAATGTACGTTGCTCGTAGAAGCTGGATTTCTAGTACTGATTGCATCTTTTTCTTAGCAATAAGAACTGATTCTTGGACAGTTTGTCGAATACAGTTGTGGTTTGTTGTTCATTGCTCTTGAAGTATCCTGAAGCGTTGAATTGGTGAAGAGATTCGAAAATACTTTCGTTCCGTATCATTTTGTCATTTTTTGTTCTCGTATAACACTGTGCGACAAAATTCAAGTTTGAAATAGTTGATGAGCTTTCACTAGCAAAAATCGATAGTATATGGCCCCAGAAACATATCTCTCGAAGCATTTTCAAAAGTTAGCTCTTGTTTATGAGTTATTTGTTATTTACTTTTTAAACAAAAAACTCCTGTAAGGAGTTTTTTGAATTTCAATTCCCTCAATTTCAGTCCGTTCTTTAAAATAAAAGAAGGAAATTTAACTTTTTTGAGTCGGGCAATCTATTTTAGTTGAAAAATTTGCGAAAATCGTTTTTTTCGTGAAGTTGAAATGTTCGGGAACTCATTATGCGCGATTGTGGGCGATTCCGGGAAAGACGGTCGGCACGGGTACTATGAGTATAGTCAATAAAAAACGGTCCAAGCCTGGTACAATAGGTTTATAGAAAAATGAAGAGGCTGTTGTACTAGGCTTGGACTTTTCTGCGCACCTATTATATTAATAGCACTTTTTTATTATAAGAGCATTGCGCGTGAAACACTCGCTGAATTTTGGCACTTTCTTGCATTCCACACTTCACTGATGAACATTGTCGAATGGGAAATATTCAGATATGCTCGCAATCTTAACAACACTTCAGCCATCTTGTTTCCTTTCTCTCCCGCTTCCGCAGAGACGCAGCATAAGTGTGCACATGCGCGATGATAATAACTTCGATTATCAATAGATCTAACGTATTTCATCCTATGTTTATATATATATATATACTTTTTTTCATTCCTTCGTGTAATTTTGCGTCAAGGTCGACGATTGCAAGGATGACTTCGAAAACATCGATTCTTTTGCTACGCCGAGTTCGCCATCTTGTTTTGTTTCGCTCCGCTCTCGACTGCAACGGAATGAAATAAAATTCATTCCGCTCTGGCGGAGCGAAATGTAACCCATTTTGCTCCGCTGCTATTCAACTTTCGAAAAGAAGCCATTTCCGTTCCGCTTTTCAGGAGCGAAAAGTGCCGTGTATCGGCAAATTTCATGAAAATAATATTTTAACTAAATTTGCCGCGAAGTAGCGTTTCGCTGCCTGAACAAGCGCACGCAAGCAGCTTTTACGAACGGTTAACGGTTTTACGAAAAAGAATAGGCGCGTGACGTTGCGGACAAATAAGTGACATTGCGTACAAATAGAATGACTTTTTCCGATCGCGATTTCGTCGCGAATGGAAAAAGTCATTCTGTTTGTCCGCGCCGCCACTTATTTATTCACAACGCCACGCAGCCTATTCTTTTTCACTCGTCCTTCGTAAACGAGCTACTTCCGTTGCGCTCGTTCAGGCATGCGAAACGCCACTTTTGCGGGCAAGTTTCGAAAAGAAAAAAACTATGCACCTGGGAGCGGATGCTTTTTTTCGACGAATCAATTTTTGCGGCCAAGGAGGCAACATTTCAAGTATTCAACTCTGAGGCTGAAAGTTGAATAAAATTTTTGCTTTTCGTTGTCAATGTTGCAATATTTCTTGAGAAATTCGTAAGTTCGAGGTGAAATAAACTCTTTCAGGTGAAGATTTCCGGACCCGACAGCCTTCTTTCCAGATTCATTGTAGCTACTTTATTCGAATGTTTTTAGAATACCTACTTGGTTCATAGATATCTCATTGCATTAGAAACATTTTCTATCCTACTTCTGAAAGTGGTATTAAGGATTTCAACTGTTTTTAAAAGGGCAGTCATTACAGGGGGCATCCTAATAATCGATTCAGATCGTACATTCCTGGTTCAATGCGTCCACATCCTTGATCACTTGATCACACCCTACTTTGTTCTGCCGGCAGTGTCCCAGGAACACAGTCAAAACACATTCGCCTTAAGAATAAATGGACAGGAAGTTTCAGCCGAAATTTTCAATATAGTTTATCAATAGACGATTCCTGAAAGGGTTTTGCAAAGGCCAGCTCTCGTTTGTGAAGAATTTCGCAAAATGAGCTCGCGTTTTTAGGTTACAAAATTTTTTCAAGTTTTTGAAATTTTGATACCACAAAATCCACGAACTCTCTCCATTTTTACGAAAAAGAAAAAAAAAGATGAATCATGTGTATATGTTTTTAGCGTCAAGAAATCCAATTTCGAGGTTATTTTTAAGAATAAAGTAGTACTCTCATTAATAAATTTTAAATATTTTAAGTACATTTCAATCCTTTTCATATCAAAAAAAATTTCTACTCTTCTCTTCGGGCTGCAAGGAGTGCGGCTTCGGGATCCCCTTCCAAAGGATCCCCTGCGGAGTTGGAATGAATTCATGTCTCAAGATATAGGAAGTCAGATAAATTTTTTTCTAAATTGATATGGAAAAATATTACTTCTTCAACAGAAAAAAGTTTTTAATTAGTTTTTTTTTTATACTGAGTACCTACGAAATGTATTTTTTTCATTAAAATCGGAGGAGACTTATGGGTCATTCCGTCTGGTTTTTACACTCAAATTTTAGATTTCCATTAGGTCTTTTTTTTCGATTCTGAGTCAAAAAACATTCGATACGTATTTTTTCTTTTTATTATTATTTTTATTATTCTTTTTGAGGTGTTTTTTCGAAAATATGATTTTTTGAAAATTTGACGATTCCGAAATCGTTCCATTTTCAAGCGCTCTTAAGTCGAAACCTGTCAGTCAAATCGAAAACTGACTAGATACGTACGAGTAAGGATTTTCTATCTAGTTTTGAATAATGCTAGTTTTGTATATATTTTGGTAAGTGTTAGTTAACAACTTCGCGATTAAATACTAAAAAGTGATTTTTCTAAATTTAGGTAGTTTCGATTTTTTTCTTCTTTTCATACAATGATCTGTAAACGATAAAAATAATTGACCACTTTCAACTTCGATGTAAGCTATTGTAGTTTTCGACATATGAATTTTTTAGTTGCCGCGCTCGGGTTCGGCTGTGCGCATTAGGTGCTATACCGCGCTCCGATCATACCGAAGATGCGAAGCCTTATCTTCGCATTTCAACATCATACAAATCTGTGCGATTCAATGATCTGTTTTTGCATTATGAGTTAGTCTTCCCATAATTCCCACAGATTCGTTTGTTATTGAAATGAGAAGGTGACGTTTCGCATCTTCGATATGATCGGAGCGCGGTATCTTACCTAACGCGCGCAGTCGAACCCGAGCGCGGCAACTAAAAAATGTATGTATCGTGTATTATTTATTTTGTAATAAATGTCTAGCTAGCCCGCTTATGTAATCTTTTTCTTTAGCGGGGTAAATTGTTACTATTGAGTCTGACGGGGCTGCTGCTCTCCTTCTCTCCTCTTCTCTCCTCTCCTCACTTCTCCTCCTATTTGCTTTCTCCTCTACTCCACTTTCCCCTTTACACCGGTATTCACATCAACTTGAGTTATCGTGGACTTACTACTAACTCAATTTAAAAATTTAAAGAATTTAAAAAGTTTCAAAAATTAAAAACTTGAAAATGTGAGCTAATTTCGCTGATCTTGCATAACCTTTTTGGAGATTGTCGATTGGTAGGTTATGTAAGCTACACGTTTCCGCCGAAACCTTACACCCATATGTTTTTTTTGGACTGTATAATAGTTCCAATTGTTATCGAAGAAACTTTCAGAATAGTTGAAGTGTAAGCATTGCCATCTACTGAATGTACTGTTTGAGTAGCGAATCCAACAACGGGATTTACTGATTCAGGTTCCAAGAGTAGTTTTTCCAAACTTTAAAAATTGTATACAGGTCTCTTTCATGACTTTGCTCAACTCTGAATGTAAATGCATTAAACGTACTAGCAAAATGGTAAAAATAACAAGATGTCATTTTAAACGCGAGGTTGGCACGAATGTTTTAGTCTTGGAAATGGATCGATCTTTCCAGTACGATCGCAACACCAAGGTACTCTCAATACGTACGACTCGATGGGCAGTACCCGGAACAGGTTAGAGATTTGAGCATTTGTTCACCCGCGTTTTTATCTTCGGAATCGCTAATCGAAAGTGCCATTGTCCCTAATACCGCTACAATACTAATTTTTATACTGTTTCTATTTTTTTTTTTTTTTTTTTTTCAATTTTGCCAAAAGGAATGTTTCGCTGTTTTCACTATTTTTGTTTGTATACAATGACCCACAAGAAATTTCTGGATTTTATTGATCAGCGAAACAGTTTTTGCGGCATTTTGCGGCGAGTCGGTGATACTTTCAGGGTAAAGAAACACTAATCAACAGTCGCATGTGCATGTTACATGGGAAGCTCAAATCTGTACCGCATTTATCTAATTTTACAAAGAAACTATCGTTTCATGTGCCTACTGATAGCTTAAAAACAAGTGACCAACTGTATCGTCTTGAATAGAAATTGTGAAAGTGTCGAATAATGTGAGATTTAGTCCCTCGTGAAAATGAAATTAATTCTAATTTTCGTGATTATTTTGTCCATACAAGATGTATGTAATTTTAGAATCAAATATGACGCTTCCTCTCCTCAGCCTTTTCTTTTCACTTCCTTTTCCCGGAGTTCAGATAATAGATTCTACTTTATTGAAGTCCTGCTATGCCACATACATAGTTCTTAAAACGGCAAACCTCTTTTATGGACAATTCCTCGCAGTAACGATATTTTGCATGCACCAAAAAATTTTCTTATTCGAAGCTTTCCGTTCTCATTTTTTACACATTCTAACATTAGTATCATTTTACACTATGCATACCATGTTTCGTTTTTGAAATGTTCGCCTAACATCAAAAAATGTTTATCAGGAAGCACAGTGTATTTTAGCGCTGTTCCAGTATATTATGTAAAACTACCTTGTTTTTTGAAAAAACGCTCTTGGTTATAGAAGAATACCATCTTTCTTGAAAAGTAGGAGGTCAATTTTATGAGCGACGAAAGAGTATTTTGTAAACGTAATTAGTTGTCATTGTAGTGTGGCGATGCATGAAATAATTTATAGCATTTTGTTACGTTTCGAAGCAAGGCAATAAATCTATTTCTGTTGTACTGAAACAATCTTGTATCACTATGTGGACGTTAAGAACTGTTTGATTGAATTTTAGTTTTCATATTTCATCCGCAAAAAGCCTGTAACGACCCTGAAACGCCACCTTAAAAGTGAGGGTTTTATAGCACTTTACCAGCCCTGTCACATAATTGGTTCCGACGACCGCCGCCTGATAACTCATGAATGGAAACGGCGGCCGTCGGAACTAATTACGTGGACTGTCAAAAGACTACATAATCCCACTTTCTAGGTGACATTTCAGGGTTGTCACAGACTTTCTGCGGATGGAATGTCGTACATTACTCTTAGTGCAAAGTGTGCCACCAAGGCATAATTTCTCCGACTCATAGAGAAGAATTTACGAAATCTGCTGAGAAGTGGCACTTCTATGCCTAAAAAGCGGCACGGAAGTAGCTCTTTCCCGAACGGCGGCGTAAAAAATGAACGTGGCGGAAAACAGCTACTCCCGTTCCACTTTTTTAGGCAGCGAAGCGTCTCTGCTGCAGATAAATTTCGCAAAAAAAATTGTATGCACAAGGAGCGGATGCTTTTTCATGACGTGGCATTTTTGCGGCCAAAGTCAAGCCGAGGCTTCGCTTTAGCCGCAAAAATGCTGCGTTTCAAAAAAGCATATTTCTGCTCCTAGTTACATAATATTCTATTATTCCAATCAAGATTCCACAAACTACGTCCTCTTTTTCTCATACACAATGCTTATCCCCAGTGTTCACAAAACAACTTGATAAAAAATTAATCATCTATTTGTTACTACCTCAGAGGTATTGTGCATATGGTTCCTAGATGTGTTACTTTCTACTGATAAGAGTTATCACAGCCATGGTAGATAACTAAAACATTTAAATTGATCACAATTTATCAGATTTTATCCGTGGATATCGTGATTTCGCGAGTTGTATAGTTGTAACCGAACTCACTTTCGTACATGTTTTTACCGGCATACGTAAAACAGATATTCTGTCGAAATTGCGCAAGTGACAAAAGCCACTGCGTCGATGTTTGTACATTTGTACATTTTTTCTAGATTGAGATAATGATCGAAATAAATATAAGGAATGGTTAATCTTATATCAAAAATTTAACATTCGTATTAACATGAGTAAATATGGCAGTATCGACATCCATGATACGGGATTTTGTATAATTTTCTTATAGTAACAAATTACACGGTTTTTCTTAGATTATTAAATTTGCTCAATTCAACAGTTTTTAGTTACTAAATTTTAACATGTGTTTTTGTAAAACCATTGTTTATTGTCTCGCTTATTCCACTTGGATGTAAATGTTTTACGGCGCTGTTCAAGACGAGCGATCGTCTTTGTGACGATTTGGACTTACAATATCAAAAATAAATGATAATTTCCATGTTTTTAAATCCATCATAAAATAT
>JAPYZK010003120.1:0-20578 GCA_030522785.1 Platygaster equestris | reverse complement strand
ACGAAAACATTCGCGAAGTCACAAAAAAATTGGACTTCACTTTCCCATTGCATGAAGCTAAATAAATTGTCATTGAAATCGGGTCATCAGAGATCGCGGAGAAAGTGAAAGTTTTATTCATTTTCCTCTCCGTTCGCGTTTTACTGTCACAAAACAAATAAGAACGTTTTAATTGCGTGATTTCGAAAAATATTAACTTTCCAGTCACAATTTGACGACAATAAACAAATTCACTTTCGAATCCTCCGAAAATAAACGAAGTTTTACAATTCGTCGAAATTTTTATTTTTCGGGAAGTGTGGGAAATTGATTGGAATGGGGTGTTAATTGTGTTGAAATTGAGGGAAAATTTTGTAGGTCATAATAAAAAATGTTCATGATTGTGTGAACATTGAGCTAAAATTGACTTGAAATGAGAATCAAGTTAAACATAATTTTTAAAGGAAAAAAGTAGGTCGGAATTGGGTGTTAATTGGGTCAAAATTGTTTTATAATTGAGTCTATATGAGGTGAAAGTTTGATGAAAGTTGAGTATTGAGTTTAATTTTCGTGAGGGTAGTGAAAAATGTTGATGGCTACATGAAAAATGGGCTAGAATTGACACGAAATTGGGATGAACTTCACAAGTGAAACAGAAAACGGAAAACTCGCATGATTCTGCGTTTTATCTGTCCTTGAATGAGACACGAGCAATGATGATTTTACTCGATTTTCATCACTTGCGATCGTTTCCTGGGTCGTATTTTTAACTCGCAAAGGACCAATCTCAGGAAATTATTCTATCAGCTTTTCTTTTGTTGATAAACTGTGGCGATTGAAAAATTGAAGGATCAAAACCAGATAACCTACAAGTTCCGAAGGCTTCAAAATGCGTATAAATATCAGTGAATGATTCAAATTTCAAAATTCATGAAATAGTTACTTGCCACGTGGTAACCTAACCTAAAAAAATTCAAATAAAAAAAAGAACACGAAGTTAAAAAACAAAATATCGTCCTTAATGCACGAAAAAGTCACGTTAGGTTAGTTTTTCAAGTTACTTTAACCCAGTACACAAAAACTGAGCAAAACATACGAAAAATAAACGTATATTTCGATGAAACTTGACAAACACAGTCCAGGTCGCGAAATATCCGCGCACGTGGCAACCTAACCTAAAAAAGTCGGGACAAAGGAAGCAGGACGAAGTTACGAAACGGAATGAAAGAGAGAACGCGCCGACCCGAAAACCCCGTTCCCGTTTTTCCGTGCATTTTTTATAACATCCCAGATATGCCACCTACGCGGGCTTGATAAGTGTTCCACGGGGAAAGTTGACGCCGGCGAACGCGGTGGGGAAAGTGAAAGCCCCTTCCGGGGTAACCGCGATCTTACAGCCCGGTCGGGACCCCTCTGAAATCCCACTTTCCCTGGCAAAGGTACATTTTGATGTGTTTTAACATCTAGAATCGGGAATTTTGTGGTCCCATGGGAGTAAAAAGTTGGTGGACCTTACTGGGATGGTTGGAAAAGTCGGAAAATCTTCGGAAGGAAGAGAGATAAGGAAAAATAACAGATAAGAAAGTTGTAGAACATTCAATTTTGGATGAAAAAGGTCCTATAAAGAAGTTTCGTGATGCTGATGGTTAAGTCTTAAAACCCTCTTAAAGATGACATGTAATTCGTTTGGGGCCGACCATTTTAGAAGGGTTGCAAAAAGTGAAAAATCTGGAAAAAGAAGACAGATACGGAAAAATGATAAGTAAGAAAGTTGTAGAACATTCAATTTTGAGTGAAAAAGGTCCTATGAAGAAGTTTCGTGATGCTGATGGTTGAGTCTTAAAACCCTCTTAAAGATGGCATGTAATCCGTTTGGGGCTGACCATTTCAGAAGGGTTGAAAGAACTTGAAAATCTTGAAAAGGAAGAGAGATATGGAAAAATGACTGATGAGAAAGTTTCAGAAAATTCAATTTCGGATGAAAAAGGTTATCTGAAGAATTTTCGTAGTGCTAATAGTTGAGTCGTGTAACGCTCTTAAAGATGACATGTAATTTGTGTGGGTCTGACCATTTTGAAGGAGTTAAAAAAACCAAAAAATCTCAAGAAGGAAGAGGAACACGGAAAAATGACACATAAAAAAGATGTACAGAATTCAATTTTTGATGAGAAAGGTTCTTCAAAGAAGTGCCGTAATGCTAATGGTCAAGTCTTAAAACGCTCTTAATGATGGCATGTAATTCGTGTGAGTCCAACCATTTTGGAAGAGTTCTAAACATCGGAAAATCTTGAAAAGGAAAAGAGATATGAAAAAATGATGAAGGAAAAAGTTGTAGGAAATTAAATTTGGGATAAAAAAGGTCATCTGACAAACTTTTGTAATGCCAATGGTCATGTCTTAAAACGCTCTTGAAGATGACGTGTAATTTGTGTGAGTCCGACCATTTTGGAAGAGTTCTATAAACTGGAACATCTTGAAAAGGAAAAGAGATAAGAATAAATGAGAAAGGAAAAAGTTGTCGGAAATTCAATTTTGGATGGAAAAGATTTCCTGATAAAGTTTCATAATGCCAATGGTCAAGTCTTAAAACTCTCTTAAAGATGACATGTAATTCGTTTGGGTCCGACCATTTTGGAATGATCGCAAAAACCGGAAAATCTCAAAAAGGAAAAGAGATACAAAAATAAGACAAAGGAAAAAGTTGTAGGAAATTCAATTTTGGATACAAAAGTTCATCTGACAAAATTTCGTAATGCTAATAGTTTGGCTTTGAAACGCTCTCAAAAGATTAGAGGTAGTTGTCCACTTCATTTTCGAAGTTCCCATTTACACTCGATGTCATTTTCATTACTGAAGATATTCTTTCGTACACTTCTTAGTTTTTTTCCAGTCTTTCAAAGTTAGTCCCATATCAAGTCTGAAAATTGACATTTTATCTCATTTTTTATCATCATCATCATCATTTTATCTTCATTCACGTTTTGATCAACAGAACGTCATTTCCACTTTCTTCCCAATTTTTCGTATCACTCTCAAACTCCTATACAGGACATTCGAAAAATTCGCATAAGGTAAGTGTGGGTTATGCCGCCATCGTGTGGGTATTATCCTCCCAGTCTATTTATTAATCCGTTTTCGATCGAAACTAAATAAAATATTGGTGAAAAAGTGTCATAGACTACGTGTTCACGAATATTTTGTTGAGTTTCGATCGAAAACAGATTAACAAATAGACTGGGCGGATAGCACCCACACGATGGCGGCATTACCCACACTTACCTTACCATCCCATTTCTACCGCCGAAGATCGTTCTTTCCTCGACCTTCCCCATGAACAAACGACGTTAGAAGTCGGAAAATGCTCCATCAATTTTCCGCCGCCTTCGAGCGGCGTACGCAGGGTCACGTGTTGTTTTTACCCTTGAACTTGACTCGTGGCGCACCGGGGAAGTCCCCTCGGACGACGATCGCCACTGGTTCACGCCACCCAACCTAACCGATTGTGACGCGCGCTGATAACAATGCCGCGACCAAGGCCGCCAACGTCACGTCTCGCGCGGAAAATTTTTCTTTTCCGAACTTTTCCGCTCGACTTCCCCACAGTCTCCCCCGAAAACGCAAAAAGCACGCCATTTTCACCCTTGAAGCGACCAACAAAAAACGAGATCGCAAACTCGAAAAAAACGACGATAACAAATCCGAGATACATCGAAGGTCGGCAAACAACGAAAATTTACTCAAAAATCAATATGCGATCAAAAAATAACGCGAATAACGATAAAAGTGTACGTTATTCTTTGCTCGTGTTATCGAGGTGGAAACAATGGCAGTGATATATCTCAATGACGAATAAGTGTATAAGTAATGCGAGCTATTTATACGCCTCGTGATTAACATCGCGTTTCCTCGGAACAATTAACAATTGTTTCTTTCGATTTCATGTTGATGTTTGGCAAAACGTATTGGAGAATTCAAGGCTTCGATAGTCAAGGTAGTTCCTAGATTTTTGAGTTTCGTCGGTTCTTTGGTGGAATAATCGACTTCAGGGGTGAAATTTGTCTGTAGGGGTCATAGAATTGCTTTATTATGAACAAAAAATGTGTAAAGGGGATTTTTACGTAGTCTAAACGTGATTTATACGTTATTTAGACGTTATTTGTACGTTAGTTTTCGTTTACTTTATTTAGATAGTGAAGATTGGATTATAGTGAATGTTTAGACATGATTTGCACGTGATTTAGACGTTATTTGTACGTGTTTTCGTTTACTTTATTTAGATAGTGAAGACTGGATTGTAATGTATGTTTAGACTTGATTTGGACGTGATTTAGACGTTATTTCTACATGATTTAGATGTTATTTCTACGTAACTTGAACGTTATTTCTACGTGATTCAGACGTTATTTTTTCTTCATTGAAAATGATGAATTCACGACGTACAGCATATCTAGACCTGATTTAGACGTGATTGAGACGTTTTTATTCTATTAATTCCATTTTGATCTATAGAAATGATCAAATTACGTTGTAATTCATCTCCAGACCCGATTTTGACGTGATTTTAACATCATTTATCAACAATCTCGCGTTTAGACCTTATTTTGACGTGATTTCGACGTTATACAAACGTCATTTCTTACACTTGTCTCTTTTCTTACATAAATCATGGAAATTCGTTGTGATGCTTGTTTGGACCTAATTTCTACGTTATTCAAACGTAGTTTTACCTTTTTTCGTCAACTCAGGTTAGGTAGACTATTTCTTATCAACAATTCAATCCCAATGTTGACCCAATTTTCATCAGATCTACACATCTCAAATTCACAAAAAAGGCCTAAAATCAGGTAGAAAAATTTTTTGTCCTCGACGTCTCCAACGTCTTCGTTTCCAAGGCCGAATCAACGAAATGATCGAAACCGCGTGAATTTCGCAATTTTTCGATCGTCCTCGAATGTTTTTTTGCACCCGGCCAAAAATCCTTTCTTGCTAATTTTCTGTCGGTTTCTGTAATAATTTCCGAGCAGACCTGGAAGCGTTTAAACAATGGAAGGCCAACGGGTTTTGGGCCACGCGCTGACCCTGGAGAAATTGTAGGAAGAAGCTTTTAATGTCGATCCGTTTTTTTTTAATCGATGAGAAGTCATCGAGGATTCGTTCAGTTATGTATTTTTGGGTAAAAAAGAGTTGAAATGTGATTATTTGTGTTGATTTTGGTGGCGAAACGTTCAAAAAACATTGTATGAACGTCATATGAACGTTCGAAAAATGTTACATTGACGTTCAACAAACGTTTATGTGAAATCAGGAAAACGTATCGTGAAGGAACGTCAGATATTCTTACAGCGATTGCTAAATGTTTTTAGAACGTCAGTATAACGTTGAAACGTCAAATACACGTTGTAGAGACGTTTGAGACAGCAAGTGTTCAGATTTGGACGTTACAGTTTCGTACAAAGTTCGTTGAGCGTAAAAAAACCGTACATGCAACGTTTCTACAACGTCTGCGTGACGTTTAGAACGTCATAAAAACGTTGCTTATACGTCTGAAGAACCTTCAAGTTCAGATTTTACATAAACGTTCTCAAAACGTTGATTTAACGTCTACTGAACTTCTTCCAGACATTGATAAGACGTTTTCAAAACGTTTGTGCAACGTTTCAATTTTCGAACGAACGTTGAGAGAGCCACTAAACTCAGACTTCGTATAAACGTTGTTTGAACGTCGTTTTGACGTTCATATAACGTTCCTACGACGTTTTTTAGAACATTTTATCCCAAAATCAGACTAATTCAACGTTTAGAGAATCAACAAACTAAAACTTTCTCTAAAAGTTGATTGAACGTCTTTTCAACGTTTATACAACGTTCCTACGACATTTTTCCAACATTTTACCCAAAAATCACGCGCAACTGTAGTCCTTAACCCAAGCAATTTTTTACCGAGATTTCCTTCCTGTTCTTCCCCCTAATTTTATCACCTCCCGACGACAATACTTTACGTAACGCTTCACCATTTCTTTCATGGCGAAAAAAAGGGGGAAGGGAAACGCGCATCTAGGGACAGATGGCGAAGTCAAGGTTTATCGCCGACGGGGGAATAACTAACACGTGACCTAAATTTGGGAACTTGCGTAACATGAATAAATGTAATATGCTTCAAGACACTCTTAAGAAACTGATTACGAACGCTTCGAAAATTTTTCAGGTGTCTTAAATTAAGACACTTCGACGTAATTTTACTTGATTAGTGTAGTTAGTACAAACTAGCGTTTTGTCATTTTGTTTGACAATGGTTGAATGCGAGTTTTTATTGCAAAAACCGTATTAAATGGGTCACGTTGCGGGGGAGTCGATCCTGATTGCCGACACCGTGAAATCAGTGTCAAGAGAGGTCAACTTTTCATTTCCTGTGCGCACATGCCTGATTCATTCGAGTCCACGATCGTTGACTCCAGAAATTTGCCCATGAGTCGATATTTATGACTAAATTTCGGAAGTAAATGAATCAAAATGGAATAAAAATGGAATAAAAATCGTATTCAGGACAAATATGGGCAGAAATCGGGCCCTGATCTAAATCCAAGAGAAAAGTTCCCTTGGAACTTTTTTCTAGCTTCAAAACTGACGAAGTTATCGACCATCAAAGTCAACTAATCAGCGTGCGGCAGTTATATGGCGCGCATGCGCGTCAAGCCACGCCCCTTTTTGTCAGTGTTCAGATATGAACTTCGATCACTTAGAAGTTCGTCAATTTTGGGTTTGGAGAAAAGTTGCTTAGGAAATTTCGTCTTGGAATTTGGACAGAAGTTTCCCTTCGCCATTTTTTCGATCGATTCGAAAATTCCGACTCTAGCTTAATCTATTCTATCTTACGTGTTTGTTTTCCTGCAGACGACGTAGGAAATTCAAATCGATGCGCGATTTGTACGAAAGCTATCTTTCTAGGCAATGACCTAGGATTATTTCCACTGACTGCGTTCGTTTTTACGTAAGGTCATGATTTACGTATACGTATACGTCAATTTGCTATATATGTATAACATACATATGCATGTACATAACACCTATGTGTTATGTACTGCCATTTGACAGGTTTCTTTCGAAGTCGCTCTAGGAAAAACATACACTAAGGTTTATTTTTGAACGTCATATCCGGCTCGAAGGACCAATCGAAGAAATCCTTGTTTTCACATCGTATCCGGCTCGAAGGACCCGGCTAATCTGAAAATTATAGAATTCTCCTACAAAATAAGTTGATTATTCTGTCAACCCTTGACGTGACATCCAATTAGATCGAATCTTTTGTTTGCAAAACCGAAACTGTAAAACGAGCAGGTGGTTCGTGCCCTGGCCAGCACCTGCCCCTGTCGAAAAGTTTCATGAATATCAAACCCACCACGTTATGACAAAATTCTTTCCCCTTTTTGGGGGTTGAAACCCTGGAGCCCAAACAAACCAAGTGCAAATATTTTGTCGCCCCAAGGCCGTTTTGGGAGAGAAGCTGATGTTTCCAAAACTGTCCTTGAATACGTGAATAGCATGTGGCGCGTGCAGGATATAATTTTTTTCTCTGTTATGAGCATGTGTTTCGAAGGCCCCGAGAGTCCGACGTCCCCGGGTATTATGAGCCGGCGCGTGACCCACATAAGTTCATGAAACGACACCTGGGTCGCCCGTTTTCCGAGCAGCTGGGAGGCAGTTATTACCTCGGATTGTCGCGCAAAGATACTCCCGAATGGAAAAAATTCGTCCATTAATAGAAGTTCAGGACACGAGTCACTTTTCAGAATACTTTCGATACTTTTCCATAGCGATTTTCTGTTAGGTATCCGGCTCGAAGGACCACGCGAAGATACTTCCGAATGGACAAAATTCTTCTATTAATCGGAGCTCGAATACTTTAGGGGACACGAGTGATTTTTCAGAATACTCTCGACACTTTTTGATACCATTTCGGAGACTTTGAATACTTCGTGATTTTGAATACTTCGTGATACTTTTCGAGACTCCGATTTTTCATCCCGGGTTAGGCGATTTTTTGTTCGGTATCCGGCTCGAAGGACCACGCAAAGATACTTGAATAGAAAAAATTCTCCCATTAATGAAAGTTCGGGACGCGAGTCGCTTTTCAGAATACTTTCGATACTTTTCGATAGCGATTTTCTGTTAGGTATCCGGCTCGAAGGACCACGCGAAGATACTTCCGAATGTAAAAAATTCTTCCATTAATGAAAGCTCGAATACTTTAGGGGACAGGAGTGATTTTTCAGAATACTCTCGACACTTTTTGATACCATTTCGGATACTTTGAATACTTCGTGATACTTTTCGAGACTCCGATTTTCCGTCCCTGGTTGTTTTCGAGACGACCAATCACGCGGCACTTACATAATTAGCCATTGAAGAAGGTTTGCACCGGCAATGAAAATTCATGTCGGAATCAACAGGTCGTGACGCACGAAGCTGCTCGGGGGTGGCTCTGACGCGGGAGTTACGTGTCGGGGGTGGCTGCCCCTGATGCATTTGTCCTAGCGCTGACATTGACATTGTCCCTATCGATCGTGTGTAACCCCAGTCCTGGACTACTTTATATAACTTTCCATCGTGATAGCCTAACCTCGAGAAAAATCGAACATGACACAATTTTTCATCGTGCTATTCTTCGAATTACGTTTTCGATGTTTTCAATGTCAGCTGATTCAAGTTCGCAGTTTATACCCGCGTTAAATCGAATAATCCTGTTCGTGTTGTTGTTTCCCCGTGAGGCTGATCCCTGTAATTCTACCTCAAGCGGTGTAACGAGACGCGCGTGTCAGGGTCAGGAGTAATGTAAGGGCGAGTTCAGGGATTGGATCTCGGGGGTTCAGGAAAACTCGGGAAATTTATGGAAAAGGTCGAGGACAGTGGACTCGGATTATAATGAGAAAAGCGAGGCTGAAAAAACAATGAGACTATTTTTATTACAATTTGTAAATTGCGTCCAATGACGTGGTGGACTTTGTTGAGAGGGTTGGGAAAGTCGGAAAATCTTGAGAAGGAAGGGAAATACAGAAAAATGGCAGATGAGAAAGTTGTTGGAAATTCAATTTCGGATAAAAAAAGTCCTTGGGTGGAGTTTTTTTATGTCGATGGTCAAGTCTTAGAACGGTCTTATAATTTGTTTGGGTCCGACCATTTTGGAAGGGTTGGAAAAGTCGAAAAATCTTGTGAAGAGAAATAAACACGGAAAAATGACAAATAAGAAAGTTGTGGGAAATTCAGTTTTAGATGAAAAAGGTCCCATAACAAAGTTTCGTCATGCTGATGGTTATGTCTTGAAACGCTCTTAAAGATGACATGTAATTTGTGTGAGTTCGACCATTTTGGAAGCGTTCTAAAAAGCGAAAAATCTCGAAAAGGAAAAGAGATATGGAAAAATGATGGAAGAAAAGCTGTAGAAAATATAATTTTGGATGAAAAATGTCCTCTGAACAAGTTTCGTAATGCGAATGGTCAAGTCTGAAATCCCTCTTAAAGATGACGTGTAATTTGCTTGGGTCCGACCCTTTTGGGAGAGTTGGAAAAGTCGAAAAATCTTGTGAATAAATCGAAATACGGAAGATTGACAAATGAAAAAGTTGTGGTAAATTCAATTTTAGATGAAAAATGTCATCTGACGAATTTTCGTAATGCTGATGGTTATGTCTTAAAACGCTCTTAAAGGTGACTTGCAATTTGTATGGGTCCGTCCATTTTGAGAGGGTTATAAAAACCAAAAGACCTTCAGAAGGAAGAGAGATACGGAAAAATGACAAAGAAAAAAGTTGCAGAAAATTGAATTTCGGATGAAAAATGTCCTTTCAAGAAGTTTTGTAATGCGAATGGTTAAGGCTTAAAACCCTCTTGAAGATGATATGTTATTTGTTTGGGTCCGACCATTTTGGAAGGGTTCTAAAAACCAAAAAATCTCAAGAAGAGAGAAAGATACGGAAAAATGACAAAGAAGAATGTTGCAGGAAATTAAATTTTGGATGAAAAATGTCCTCTTAAGAAGTTTCGTAATGCGAATGGTCAAGTCTTAAAACCCTCTTAAAGATGACATGTAATTTGTTTGGGTCTTGCCATTTCAAAAGAGTCAGAAAAACCAGTAAACCTCAAAAAGGAAAAGAGATAACGTAAGACTGGATCTCGGGTGTTCAGGAAAACTCGGGAAATTTATGAAAAAGGCCGACGACAATGACTCGGATTCCAATGACAAAACCAAGGCTGCAAGAACAATGATACTATTTTCGCAAAAATTTGTAAATTGAGTCGAATGACGTGGGTAATGTTGAAAAATGATAAAAATATACAAATTATACTCGCTCCAGCAAGTGCTCATTGTTTATTCGAGGTTAGACGAAGACTATGAGACGCTAACTTATGAATTGCGAATCGTTCGACCCAGTCAAAGCGTTGAGAAACTGGCGAACTATTTCGATCGACTTTCTGGAACAATTTTTTTCAGCCTCAAAGCGTCGTGCGTTATCGCGCAGTATTTATGAAATATATGAACCTCGACACACATTCGCCCGCGCACAAAAGATTCGCGTCAACCACGGTCGACGCTAAAACCCCGGCATGTAATTAACCAGAAAAATTCTGCAAAGACTGAGAGGAAACTATCCCTCTGTAAAAGAAATCCATCTAAAACGCCATCAATTCCGAATCGGAAGCCCATGGCAGAACAAACGACCCTTACATAATCCCGCGTGACCCTGTCCCTTTTTTCCAATTCACGACCTTGGATTCGACGCTCCTATTATTATCGTCCGAAATCCCAAGGCTTCGCGGGATATCTGATGGTTATATTCGTACACAAAAGAGTGGGATCGAGCTCGAAAGAGGGAGCGAAGATGATAAAAGCGTGATTGACGGACACCCCGCGACTTCATGGCCTAAATAACGAATTTATGACTCCGGGAAACATGAAGGAGTCGTATTTCGTCGTGCTCTATTCCCAAACGAAGGCCTAGGTTGAATTCGATAAATTCGTTATTGTGGATCACACGGATCTCTCGATGACTATCGAAAATAATCGATGCATCCCGGCGACCTCCGCAAATCGGAGTTTTCGGCTTGCTCTTATTTCAGCGTCTGCGGCCAGATACCGAGAGTGCGTTGCCCTATAGCCTCTGCGCACCGACAACAAAGAGATAGCGCACTAACTCGGCTTCTCATCTATCTCGTCTCATTGTCATCCGAGGGAGAAAAGACGCCGAGAGAGAAGCTCGTAATAGACGCGATGGCACGCGGCACCAGCATACTCGGGGAGTAACAGCGTGTACGATCGGAAAGTTCGAGAAACTTTGCATTCCACCGCTGCTGACACGTGATTTTTGCGAGTCTGGCAGTCGATTCCTAGATAATTCTGCTGATAGTCATGTTGTGGTTGAGATTGAAGAGATGGAAGAACCTTAACTTTCATTACCACACTAGGTTCGGTAGTGTAATATTATTCAACGCCCGCGAGGAATATGTAACGTCGTGGATGTGCTGAGAGAAGACGAAATAATGGATTACCTGACTGTTGACGTATGACATGCGAATGATGAACTCGTTCGTTCGCTGGTGGGCGAATAAGCTGTTCGCCCACGCTCATCTTATCGGGAATCGATTGAATTTTATGAAATTCGATGGCAATCAAAAGGAATTGACGGGAATCGATGGCGGTGATTAATAGGAATCGATGAGATTTAATGGGAATCTGTAGGAATTGATTAGAATTGGCAGAAATTGATAGGAATTGATTGGAGCCAATGGAAAATGATGAAAATCGATAGGAATTGAAGGGAATCGATGATGGGAATTTATGAAAATCCATGAGATTTGATGGGAGTATGTAGGAATTAATGAGAGTCGATTGGAGTCAATGGGAATCGATGAGAATTGGCAGAAATTAATAGGAATTGATTGGAGCCAATGTGAAATGATAGAAATCGATAGGAATTGACGGAAATCGATGATGATAATTTATGGAAATCAATGAGATTTGATGGGAGTCTGTAGGAATTGATGGGAATTGACATACATTAATAGGAATTGATTAAAGCCGATGGGAATTGATGGGAATCAATGAGAATCGAAAGGAATGATATAGAAATAATCAGGAATTTATGGGAATCAATGGGAATAGATGGATGTCAATGGAAATTGATGAAAATCCATGGAAATCGATGGGAATTGACAGAAATCGATAGGAATTGATGGGAATCGAAAGTAATAATAAATAAGAATAATTAGGAATTATTGAGAGTCAATGAGAATTGATAATAATCTATAGGAATTGATATAAATGGATGGGAATTTATAGAAATCAATGGGAATTAATTGTAATTGATAGGAAACGATGGGAATCAATGGAAATTGATAGGAATCGATGGGAAGTGGTGGTAAATGACTGACATTGATGAGAATGGATGGGAATCAATGGGAGTTTATGGGAATCCATAGAAATTGATGATAGTCAATGGGAATCAATAGAAATCAAAAGCAATTATTAATGATTGATGTGAATCGATAGGAATTGATATGAATCAATGGGAAGTCATAGGAATTAATAGGAATTGATAGAAATGAATGGGAATCAATATGGAATTAATATAAATTAATGGGAATTGGTATAAATTGATGAGAATCGATAGGATTTGATAGAAATGAACGAGAATTGGTAGAAGTCAATGGGAATTGATGGAAGTCAATGGGAATTAATGGGAATCAGTGGGAATAAATCATAATCGATAGGAAATGATTGGAATCAATGGAAATTGATGGGAAGTGATAGTAAATGACCAGCATTGATGGGAATGGATGGGAGTTGATAGGAATCAATTGAAATCAATGGAAGTCAATCGGAATTAATGGAAATCGAAAGAAATTCATAGGAATTGATGTGAGTCGATGGGGAATTGATATGAATCAATGGGAATTAATGAGAATCGATGTTAATTAATACGAATCAATGAAAATTGATGAGAATCTATGGGAATTGATAGGAATCAATGGAAATTGATGAGAATCTAGACGAATTGATAGGAATGGATAACAGAAATGAATGGAAATCAATATGGGATGGATGAGAATGGATGAGAATCGATAAAAATCAATTCTCATGATCATTAACGTTATCCCTGGTTGATCCTGCTAGTAGTCATAGTATGGTTGTCCCAAAAATTAAACCATGCGTGTCCAAGTGAAAAACCAACTCAAAATCGGAAAGATCGAGCCGCGGAAAACCAAAAACAAAATCATAAAAATTGATGTTCGTAATAAATAACGACTACTTGAGGTTAGGTTAGGCACTTTAGAAACCCAGAAATTTTCATGGTTTTTCGGGGGTTTTTCCGCGGAACTCGGTAGTAACCCGAGAAACGAGTCCCAAAGATTTCGATTCCGATACTATTTCTCGAACTTCTGCCCTGTTTCACATTCTTGCCTGAATGCATTGTAGTCTCAAAAATACTCCGGATTTCGGATCAAGGTAGAATCCACTGATTCTTCTCCATGAAAAATCACATCGATACTTCAGTCCCGGTATCCCTCGACGAAAGCGGAGGAAATCTCGGCCGTCTCGGCACCCTCGCTTTTTTATCTCGGACGAGGAAAAAAATCCCTCGGTCACCTTCGCAACTCCATTACCCCACTTCGGCTTTTTCGCGCATTCTCAAAAGTCAAGGTCCCGCTCGGATTCGAGGGCAGAGGAAAAAGCATTGTTAGCCTAAGTGCCGAGATTATCCTGGATTAGAGGGATGCGTGGCGATTTTCGTGGTCGTTGGGTTTGGGACAATGTTTTCCGAAATGGAAATTGATTTTGTTCGTGTCTGTCTTGTGTTTTACAGTTCTTTTGAGGACGAATTCGTTTTTTAGTGTTTCTTGATGACGTTTGATGATCCTGGAGGGAAGAATCCGGTTAATACCGAGTTCAGCAATAATCTTGAAAACGCTCATTGAAATTTTTCGACTTTTCTTTTTAGTTTCCTAAGGAAGGTACCTAACCCCCAAGAAAAGAGGCTCAGGTAAAGCACGTTCGATAGGGTTTGTTCTTTGGGGGCAATGGGGGTTAGGTACCTTCTTGAAGAAACTTGAAAACGCCAATTAAAATTTTTCGACTTTTCGTTTAAGTTTCCTAAGGGAGGTACCTAACCCCTAAGCAAAGAGGCTCAGGTAAAGCACGTCCTATTGGGTTTGTTCTTTGGGGACAATGAGGGTTAGGTACCAAGAATCTTTGGTTTTTAGGCTTTGGAAAAATTGAGTTGGAATAATTTTCCGCGTTTTTTATCTTCTTCACCCTCGACGCGTCGTTTCCAAGGGCACTTCTCGGCCCTGAGCAGTGCGCCAGCTCTTTGTCTCCAGACTGTCCCCACGGCTTCGTGTAAAACGATACGTTTTTACACTGCTCTGACCACGTTCATGACGCTGAAGGAATCATCTCGAGGTTTTTGCGCCGGAAGCGGGGAAATGGTCATTCGAAATTTTCGAGTTACTAAAGTGCCGCACCTAACCTGAAATATTCAGGTGTGTGCAGGTTCAGATTCGAAGGATATTAAATCGAAGTTAAAAAAGGTATCACAGAGTAATCTTAAGTCTCCGAAAAATTGAGCCATGAAAATTTTATTTATGAAAAATTCAATGGCCTCTTAAATTTTCGAGTAACTAAAGTGCCGCACATAACCTGGAGGATTCAGGTGTGTACAGGTTCAGATTCGAAGGATGAAAATCGGAGTTTCAAAAGATATCATGAAGTAATCCAAAGTCTTTGGAAAATTCAGCGATGGAAATTTTTTTTCGGAAACTGGAAACGAGAAAATGTCCTTTCAAAATTGTTAAGTTACTAAAGTGCCGCAACTAGCCTGAAATATTCAGGTGTGTGCAGTAATCTCAAGTCTCCGAAAAATTGAGCAATGAAAATTTTATTCACAGAAACCTTAATGGCCTTTTAAAACTTTCCAGTAACTAAAGTGCAGCACCTAACCTAAAAAATTAAGTCGCATGTAGGTTCAGATTCGAAGGATAAAAGACGAGAGTCTCAAAAAGTATCACAAAGTAACCAAAGTCTCCAAAAAATTGAGCGATGTACAATTTTTTTCATCGAAATTCTGGCAGAAATGACCTTCGGTGCAGAACCTCGAATTTTTTCCATTTTGGATGGTCCAAAATGTTTTGGAATTTTCGTTTCGTCGTACCTGCAAGAATGGGAGTTGACGTTCTTGGGAGAAAATTGTTGTGAGATTGGAAAATTGTCGCTTAACTTTTGGGAAGTCGTTCCTTTGTCCGTCGGTGCAAGGGCCAAGCCGTCTGAAGGTCGAATTGGAGCAAGGGCAAAGTCTCGGTCTCCTCCGGACCGATCGCGACCGCACCCTTCGCCACTCGCTGTCGGGCCCAATCGCCTCGATAAAAATTCCTCCTCGACGGCTCGAAGGACCCTCCGAAACGCGTTTGCGAGATTCGCAGCGGCTGGGAATACTTGGATTATTGGGCGAAGTTTCGATTTAGGTGGAAATTCGAGGTGACAGGACAAAGTTTGTTTTCTGAGTGAAAAATGTGGAGGAATGAACCTCGTGTTTTTGGAATTCGAGGTTTTCGAGTGTTTTTTGGTTCTTGGATTTTCGAGTTTGAGGAGTTTTGGGAGCCTACAGGAAAATGTAGAGGTTTTTCGGGAATTTTGATGAGTTGGAGGAATTTGGAACTGTTTGGAAAAATTTTGAGGTTCGTGAAGATTTTTGAGAATTTTGGGAACTTTTATGGGATTTATTTTTGATTAGAATCAAGGAAGTTGAATTTTGTGAGAATTTCGGAAAATTGTATAGATGGTACTTAGTGAGAATTTTTGAAAATTTGCTGAGATTTGCAATTTTTATGATTTTTGAGTATTTTTGAAGATTTTTCGAATGCTTGATTTATTGCGGGAAAATTTTCGAATTTCGGGAATTACTGAGATTTTTTATTAATGTGAGAATTTTTTGGTTTAGATTCGTAACAGATTTTCAGAATTCTCGAAAAAATTATGTTTTTTGAACTTTGCTTAATTTGAATTTCAACTTCGTGAACTTGAATTAATTTTTGAATTGAATTCAAATAAATAATGAAGTGAAATTCGATAATTTCATAATTTGTATTCATTTTAGTAATATTTTTTAAACTTTTCTTCTATTTTTTTATATATTTTCTTCATTTCCTAGAAGTTCGACGTATTTTGAGATCTTTGGAAAATTTGAGATACTTCAGCACTTTCGAAAATTTCGACTGTTCTGGATAAATCACCAAATTTTTCGAAAGACCCTTTTTTTCTACTATGTACAGTTGACTCAAAAATTGTGGTTCAAAAAATTTCATAAATCGATTCTTGAGTCTTTTTTGGATTTTGTACAAAATGTAAAAAATTCCAGCAACTTGGAAATCTTTTTTATAAATCCGCAATGTTCACGATTTCCGGAAAAATTACTCTTATATTTCAAATTTGCGACTTTTTTTTGAAAATTCTACAACTTTTAGTTCAAATTTTTGAAAATGCTGTGGAAAGTGAATTTCAAATTTTGATTTCTCGAAAATCTGAACTACTTCATCGTTTTTGGAAAAAAAAAAAAATACATTTTTTGTAAAACATAGTGAAGTTAATAATATTTTCAAAAAATAAAGATTTCGGTGATTGTTTAAAGATTCTATAAAAAAAAAAAAAAATTACTCTCATATTTCAAATAAGCGACATTTTTTCCAAATTCCGAAACATTTCGTACAAATTTGTGAAAATGCTGTGGAAAGTAAATTCAAAATTCCGATTTTTCGAAAATCTGAACTTTTTCATGGTTTAAAAAAAAACACTTTCCGTAAAACATATTGAAGTTAAGTTATATTTTCAAAAAATAAAGATTTCGATAATTGTTTGAAGATTCTATGAAAAAAAAAAAAAAAAAGAAAAATTGTTTCCGCCCGGGATCGAACCGGGGACCTTGTGCGTGTGAAGCACACGTGATAACCACTACACTACGGAAACTTGTAATGATAGAAAGACTCGATATTTACTCGTAAAACGAATAGAAAAAAAGTGACGTGTCATGAACATTTAAACATTATCATAAACTTTGAATTTGTTATAAATAACAAAATAATGATAGTAATAAATAATAATAATGTAATAGAAATAATGATAATAATAAATAATAACAATATAATAAGAATAATAATAATTTGTTATTATAACTGTCATAAAAATAAAAATTTATCATCAGAACCACAATACAAAAATTTCGAATTTAGAAAACATTCCAAAAATTTGCCGAAATTATAAAAAAAAGCAGAGTCGAAAAACTCGGAATCCATATTCAAAATTTTCAAATTTTTCAGAAAAACCGAATCCTGAAATCCTGAAATCCAAAAAAAAAAAAAATTAAGAAACACCCCAACTATAATTTCGGAAAAATTGAGACGTTCAAAACTTGAGATTCAAAAATTCTGACGCACAAATTTTCGAAAAAATCTTTAAAATCTGAATCTAGAATGACAAAATTTCCAAAATCTCGATTTATGTATCCAAGAATCGTCAATTTTCACACTTGAACCAAAGAATTTCACCTTTCCCAAAAGGGGGGGTCCGTGGGGCGAAGACCCTCGAAATTCAAAATCTCATCTTATTTTCCAGACCGAATCACATTTGCTTACTTAATTAATTTCTTGATTAATTTCTTTATCAATTACTTAATTTCTCGGAAATTGGTCAAAACTTCACAAACCCAAAAAACTTGTAAAAATTTTAAATTATAACACTTTAAAACATTAAAATAGTTTCAAAACTCTAAAACCTATCCAAATTTGTCAACACTTCAAAGTTTTCGAAACTTTCAAAACCTCAAAAACTGCAAAGGTTCACAAATTCGAAGCTTCGGAATTCTTTGAAACTTGGAAATTTTAAGAATTTTGAAGCCATAAAATTTCAAAATTCTTCGAATCTGCAAAACTTTCGGAACTCCAAAAACGTTGAAAATCGAAATACTCAAAAACTTTCATACTTGAAAAAAGTTCGAAAATTAAAAGTAACGAAAAATTCCGGAATTACGAACTGTAAAAGTCGAATATTTTCGGAAATTCGTCAAAACTTCAAAAACCCAAAAAACTTTCGAAAATTTCAAATTCTAACATCAAAATAGTGTTCGAAACTCTAAAACCGATCCAAAATTCGTCAAAACTTCAAAGTTTTTCAACTATGAAACAAGCTTCTCTCTTTATAACATTTTCTGAGTCACCATCCAAAAATTTCCCCTCGAAACTGCATCTAATTCAAACCTTCCTTCAGAACCATGTCAAATTCCCGAACTCTTTCACCACCGAAAAAATGACTTGTCAAGAGACAAATGAGTGTAAGCAGCTCATGGAACCGTTTAGGCCCCAAATTACGTTATAGTATAACAAGGTGAAAGGCTTGAGGGGAACAAACGCGAGCGATTTGTCGAGTTCAAGGCAACGATCGGTTATAAATTGTAAGGCTGGACCCTTTCCAGGGCTACGGGTCATTTTTCACGATAATACAAATTGCGTCTATTGTGGGCCTTAAGTGCCGCTTTCTGGACCACGATCGACGTCTCAAATTTTGGTCGTTGATGAAGTGCTCTCAATCACGGATTTTCGACCTATTGAGATTTATGGGCTACCCGAGATACAGAGTCGATATATCAAAATATATCGATCGACCATGAGCCACAATGTACAGTCTGATACATTTCAAGATAAACCATATCTACAGAATCGATATATCGAAATATATCGATCGCCGATGAGCCACAATGTATAATTTGATACATTCATAAATATACACGAGCTATAGAATCGATACATCGAAATATATCGATCGCCCATGAGCCACAATCTACAGTCTAAAACATTTATAGATAAACTAGAACTACAGAATCGATGTTTGAAATATATCGATCGCCTATGAGCGACAATGGATAACTTGATACATTTATAGATATACATGAGCTATAGAATCGATACATCGAAATATATCGATCTCTCATGAGCCACAATCTATAATCTGATACACGTAGATATACCTGAGGTACAGAGTTGATATATCTATCGATACATAGAAATCTATCGATTCCCCATTGAACACAATCTATAATCTGATATAAATATGCTACATCCGATATACAGAATCGATACATCGATAAGTGATCATTCATAAACATACTGTACGATAATTAATCCCCAGATTATCGCCTCCCACAGAATACAAGAGAGATTTTCCAATGACGCAACAATTAGGTTACAGTTTAGGCAAAAATTCTCGGGGCTCGTCTACGAAGTCGAAAACTCGACGACCCTGACTCGATATTACTGACTTCATTACGCTGTCCCCCTAAACAGTGACCAAACTCTCATCAAAAGTCATCCTCTCACAACCTTGACTCTTCATTGTCCATTCGTCTTTGTATTCTTCCGAATCAAATTATTCGCCACTTTGCATTCTTCCAAGGTTCGAGACGAGCGCTTTATGAAGTCGATTCATTTTCATAACCCATCGGGGGTTCGGGGGCAGAGCCCCCCGGTCGTTCTCGGAAATGTAAGAACGATATCGACGGAGGTACACGACAACAAAATTGTTATTCACTTGGTCGTTTCCCGAAGGACGAACTTCCCTTATCGCCTCGGGATATGGTTACGACTCTGATTAAAATTTTCGGCTGACGAAAAAAGCGACCGCCTTATCTCGGACGTTCGGTCAACTGAAATATCGAATTTTTTTTTTTTTTTTTTTCAATATAATTCGGAGCCGACGAGTCCAAGGCTGAACAGATTATGTGCGTTGACTGATTTGAATTCTCTCGCGAAGGAGAAAAGGAAAAAAAACTTGCGCGTCAAGTCGAATCGAGCGGGCAATTTATGGGAAGTCGACTTTTCGGGGGTGGCCGGAACGATTTAAGGTTAGATTTTTAGTTTAGAAGCGGACTCAGCGGAGAAACGGAGCAAAAGTCATGATTCCCGGTCGAGGAAAGGTAAGAAGAGAGCACGGACGAGGCCAGCGAAGAAAGTGCGATCTCCTTGTACTTTCCCCGATGCCAGTGCAGATCCGAGGGAGACGGAAAAGGGGAGAGGTCGACAGCGAGAGTGCTCGTCGAAATCGACGAGATCAGAAATCTCCCGATGGGGCCAGCAGCCTGGATAAAGCCGCGTTTCACCTGGATTTTCGTTCCCGTTCGGACGCAAAAGTCGTTTCGCAACCGTCGAAGATCGCACCTCGTACATCACGCTGATTTACGAGCCTCGCTTAGACGATTTCGACGATGGAAAAGCATTCCGGCGATTCCGATCGGAGAAAACGAAGCCCCGGATTCGGAAATCGCGGGATTGGTACCCTGATAGATCGAGTATCGATATTCACATCGATATATCGAAATTTGTATCGGTGATATGGAGAATATCGATGTTCGTATCGATAATATCGATATCCATATCGACGGTATCAGTATCAATAATATCGATATTCGATCGATTAGGAAAAATTTTAAAAAGGTGTTGTCGGTATCGATAATATCGATACTCGATATTATCGATATTGGCTTTGATATGCTTGATATGAATGTCGATA
>JAPYZK010003119.1:0-22430 GCA_030522785.1 Platygaster equestris | reverse complement strand
GACTCGAACCCGTCTCCTTCCGCTTCAGTGGCCTCAGCCGACCAATCGCCGCGCAGTACCGCTTAGCAATTAGATCGCTTGACCACCGAAGCGGCTTACAATTTCCATAATTTTTGAATAATAAAATTAACCCACTATTTTCTGAATTTTCTCGAATTTGAAGCATTTCCAGAATTGAAAAAAAATTCCTCGATTTTCAGTTTTTTCTAATTATCTAAGTTTTTCATTAAAAAAAAGCGCATTGGATGAATGCCGTAAATGTTAATGCGTAATTAAAAATTAATAATAAGCCACCATAAAAAAGTGTAAATAATCCAATTATGACAATTTAACAACGTAAACAACACAACCAAAAAAAGCTGCAGCGATTGGTCGAAAAGCGCGTGACAACATGTCAGACGACAGCACGCGGCGCTTTGATTGGTCAGCACGCAGATCATGTTATAGCATAATAACGCAGATAATGTTAGTTAGCATATAACACGCGTTGTTACTTTAATTTTATCACGAGTGATTATGATTAGTTATGAATTAATCGAAACAGAACCAAGTCAGAGGCAACAATAAAGCAATCTCAACCGTGCGCGCGCTGTACAAGACGTTTTTCATCACTCTAGCTTCAAAATGTTTGTTCGGTTAGACGCGATGAAAAACAATGGTCGGGCCATTTCGCAATCTCCAATTTTGGCGATAACTATTTAAAAAACGCACGTAATCGCTAAAATCATCGATAGCCCCCTGGCACGAAAATGACCATTAGTTGACGAACACAACTCACCGGTGACGAATTTTGCGCCCGGGTTGCTGCGGCTCCTGCATTCCAGAGTTTTCAGGCAGTAGAAGCTGTTTAAACAGCCGTAAACACTATATGACACCGAATTACGCGATTAAAAAAAATACTGCAAAATGTGGGTCACGGTTATCAGCAATGATCGATTATCCTGGCGATTTGTTTACAAAACTTAAACCTAACCTAGAACTGATGTCATTTGAAATAAGTTTTTCTTCACTTTCAATATGGCAACTTTTGTCCCTCCTGTGACACATGAACAATGGGGGATCGAAAGTTTGATCAGTGTAGCCAACGTAAGACCTGCCAAGTGCCAACGTGCGATCTGCAGTGGCACCATCACTGCAAAAAAGAAAATGGACGCCGCTGGGTCGTGAAGTAAACTGTCAAAAGCTGATCAGCTTTAATAATTTATTGTAAATTATAATTATTATAAGATAATAATATTCCCGGTGAAACAATATTCCCAAGTGCAATTTCCGCAACGCAGTGTTTTTCCATACAAAATCGAACCATGTATTCCGCGACTTCAAGGGTTTTTTGTCGCTAAGGATCGTCAGGAAAGCCTCGTAAGTTCAATTTCTCGACATCTTTTCATCATAAAATTTCATAAAATCGTCATGTCAGGGGAGATTTTTACGTGTTCGGGTGGAAAATAGACCCATTCGGGTTTTATTGATGAATTGGACGATTGCCGAGTTCTGAGAGCTATTTTGTCAATTATCTCTCGGACCGAATTCTCGAAAACGAGCGTTCATAATGTATTCGAAATTCCGCGCATGATTTATGTTTCTCGTGGCGAGCATTTCCGCGGAATATTACGTAGCGTAAACAATGTACAGAAAGTCGTTTCTCGTTAGCGTGCGTGATGTGTTTGTGGAGTCAAGGTTTTATTTTTATCAATTTTACTCGGAAGTGCTCCAGTGAGAATATGCTACGCGTTTCATTATCAGAAAATATAGTTCTCACAAAAGTAGATTTGATATGAAACGCGATACATTTTTATCAGTGAAACTTTGGAATAGAGAAATGTACAGGTATTATAGATTTTGTTCACGAAGTTAAATCACAAATGTTTATTGCTAATGATTTAAATTATGGATAATAATTATTAGTTGTCTTTAAAGAATGCATTTTTATTGGTCATGATTAGTAATAAATAACCATCAAGGTTTTTAAATTTGATTTGAGTTTTCTCAAATTTCCTTAGTTTTTCAACCCTTAGAGAACGACTACCTATATTTGACCTATATATAACCTATAAACGACCTATATGACATACATAGCACCTATAAACGCCATATTGAGATATATTTGGCATATTTATGACATATTTATGACCTATAAACAACGTATATATTCTATATATGTTACTCCTAAGTTTTTTACAAGTAAGCCACATATATCTCACCTCCATCTGGCCTATATTGCGTTTATATATAATATATAACCTACATAAAACAATGCAAGCACATGTAGGTGAGAGCGTTGCATATAGGTCATTTGGGGTCTTATATATCTCGTTTATAGATCATAAATAGGTCGTCTGTAGGTCATATATATATATGTTTTATATGTCGATTATAGGTCAATTATAGGTCACGTATATAAGTAACATATAGGTCGTTTGTAGATCTCATATATGCCATATAGGTTGTCGTTCTCTAAGGGAATTAATTAGAATTAATTCTTATCAAAGTTATACATTTCAGAATTTTTTAAACCTCATTTACATTCAAACTGCTGAGTTTTTGAAGTTTTTCAACTTGGAAAGTTTTAATTCTTGAATTCAATTTTTCAATTTCTGATTTATTCAGTCACATTATATCCAGCATTTATTTTTTGCCAGATAAACTCTAAACCATCTCCAAAACGCCAGGAACTCATAAAAAGGGTCCATCATCCTCAAAAATGTTAACAATGACCTGCCCTAACTGCCGACATCAGTTTCTGACCAGCGACGGCTGCTGCGCCAACCCCTCGACCACCCCAAGATTGACATGCGACTGCGCCCGAAATTTTTCCGTCGTCAGCAGCGGCTGCACCACAGCCGGTCGTTGCTTCATCAACGCCTCCTCCAACGACAACGTCCACCAAGACTGCCAACCCCTGGACAACGACTCCAATAAATGCCACATCGTCACAACTTGCAATCTGTCAGGTGCAGAGATCGGCATATTTTTGTCGTTGATTGATCGTTAATCTTCATTTACACTAGGGATGGACGATACTTGCCATAGGTATCGATACCATGTCGTGAAGTATCGAGTATTCTGTGCTCAATACTCGGTAGACCGATACTATCGGGTACTCGATACTTTCCATACGATACTACTTGTCGACCTGTAGGTATACATCTGTGTGAGATAGGGCTCGTCTCGGCTCTTAAATTAATAAATTTTAATTCTAAAATTTTTTATAATGAGAAATTGTAAATTTCGGAAAAATTGAATAATCAGTTATTCTGAAAACAACAAATCTGAAAGATTAAGGATTTAGATTTTATTATAGGTAATGAAATATTTTAAACATTCAAAATATAGTATATCAAGCTTTAAAAATATCACTAAAATTTGAATTGGTTATATATTAGATTTTCTATTTCAATAATTACAAGATGAAGTAAAATTGTTATAACTTGTGAGAAAATATACTATAAGATGTATATTTTTGCGAAAAAAAGCAAAAGTTCCAAAATTGAAAAATTGAGATGAGCTATTTTGAAAATCCGTTATCTTGGAAAATTCATTTTTATTGGATGTAAAAATTTTAATTTTAATTTTGAAATTAAAAAAAAGTCGAAAATGTTTCAAGAATGTTATCAATATTTTATAAAATATAGGTCATTTCAATCATTCGTCATCTAGATCAAGCTTTAGAATTTTTGAATTTGAATATTCAAATTCGAAGAATACAAAAATTGTGAATTTTGAAAGAAGTTGGACGTTCTTTAGAATACAATAAAATTAAAAGAATTAAGATTAAACTTTGAATCTCAATAATTCAAGATTAAAAGACTTAGATTGAGTCATTTTTTATTTTCTTTTTTCTTTGAGTATTATATTTTATAATAATATGTTGGAACTCGAATTTTAAAAATTACAAGAATCAAAAAATAATTGTAAATTTGGTAAAACTTGAGTGTTTTTCCAAGGACAAAAAAATTTTAATGATATATTATTCAAAAGTTATTGCACATACATAATTCAAAATAATTAAGTATTATTCATAATTCTTAATCTACGAAATCCAAATTGTAAGATATGATTTTGAATCTCAATAAAAAAATTGTAATTGTCGGAACTAGTGAATATTTATTTGAAAAAAAAATTTTTTTTCGAAAAATTGTCTTTTTTCTGTCACTCAGACATCGCGGGGAGGTTGAAAACGTGCAAACTAACAGCAATAGAAAAAAAAGTTCAATACCGATAGTATCGGAAGTATCGATACTTTCATGACTGATACTTCGATATTTGGTATCAAAATAAAGTATCGTCGATACTCAAGCATCGATACTTTACTGGGTATCGCCCATCCCTAATTTACACAACTGAGCTTTCAACTTGGAGTTTCGGAAGTAATCTCAAATATAACGCAATTCCCTAGGTGGCAGCGTGATGATTCAAGCTGCCCCAAAAATCCCCGTCAACGACTGCATAGACTGCGTCAACAACAGCGAACTAAGGATCGTCCAGCACCCACCGCGAATCCAGATCAGACCCACATTCTACAGAAACGAAACCGTCGAACAAGTCGACGACGAAGATTCCCCGTTCGACGATTGCCAGGGCGAAATCAGGCACTGCTGTCGGAGCAACATGCCCCAGGAAATCAAGTTCAACGCCACCGTTCAGCTACCCTCCAACATGAACCATTGCACCGTCAACATCACGACGACCACGACGTCCAACAACCCGGAAAGCACCAGGTGTCGACAGCGCGCGACCTTGCCCGAGGTCATCGAGTGCCCTCCGCGGCGCACCTGGAACCACTTCAACGGCGGCGGCCTCGTCGACCCGGAGGACAACCGACCTCTGGTGTTGTTCGACGACCTGCAGGACGACGATCAGCCGTCGTCCCCGGTCTCCTACGTGATGACGCTTCCGTTCAGCGAAATTTATATTTTGAACCAAGACTTCGAGGGCGTCGAGAGAACCAAGAGGAGGTTGTCCATGAGCGGATGGTACCACGAGAACACCAGTTGGCAGCAGAGCAAGGAAATTTTGAAAAACTTGGAGGTGGGGAGATGGCTCCTGAGGGACAGTTCCGATTTTCGGTGCTTGTTCACTCTTTCCGTGCAGACTTCGAGGGGCCCGACGTCCATTAGGATCATCAATTCTCATTACGGGACGTATCGGTTCGACGCGGAGAGCAATAGTTCCGCGGACGTTCCTGCGTTTGATTGCCCTATTAAGCTTTTGTTGCATTATATCGAGAAAAGTCGGGACGGGGAGAGCGAGGGCAAACAGGTGGAGGTTTTCGTGGATCATACGAGGCAGATTTATACGCAGATTTGTCTTTCGGAACCCTTGCTCAAGGAGCCGAGGTCTTTGTCCCATCAGGCGAGACTGGTTGTGAATAGGTTCGGAATTGATTGCGGCCAACTTTGTGGGGTGGGGGGGGGGGGGGGGGGGGGGGGGGGGGGGCACTGCGAGTCTGAAGTTTTTGTTTGAAGTTTTTTGGATTTTTTGTGATTGTTGGGGAGAGTTTGCAGTTTTCAGTTTTTGAAATTTTTCGAACTTTTGACTTGCAGTGTATGAGTATAATCAAAAATAATCAAAATATGGTAGAAGAAATTGGATTTAGATAGAGAAATCAATGAGTATTTACGATTCTGTTTTTATTACTGCGCAACACTAACATTTCTGAAACAATTTTCTGTTAATAAGTAATAATTGGAAATGCTAACAGTGTACTTGGAAATACCTTTTTTTTCGAGTTTTTTTATGTACAAAATGACGCAGAAATTAATTTTGAAAAAAATTAAAAGTTATTAAAAAATCATCTCTTTTATTCCAGGTACTTGTAATACAAATGATTGAATACATTTTTTGAAATTGAAAATACACATTTTTTGAAATTGAGAATACAAAATTTTGAACTGAAAATACATTTTTTTCAAGTTTATTAATGTACAAAATGACACGGAAATTAATTTTGAAAAAAATTGAAAGTTATTATAAAATCATCTCTTTTATTCGAGGTATTTGTATTGTTAAATAATGATCATAGTGATGAATTTTTTGTGATTGGTTGTTGGAGAGTTTCCAATTTTCAATTTTTGAAATTTTACGAACTTTTGACTTGCAGTGTATGAGTATAATCAAAATATAGTAGAAAAAATCGGATTTAGATAGAAAAATCGATGAATATTTACGATTTTATTCTAACTACTGAGCAACACTAACATTTCTAAAACAATTTTCTGTTAATTAATAATAACTGGAAATGCAAACAGTATACTTGAAAATACATTTATTTCAAGTTTTTTAATGTACAAAATGACACAGAAATTAATTTTGAAAAAAATTGAAAGTAATTATAAAATCATCTCTTTTATTAGAGGTATTTGTATTGTTAAATAATAATACTTATATATTGTATCAGTTTATTATAATATATTGAAAATATTAATTTATCTATATATACAAAAATGATTCATTTTTACAAAATTTTCGGTGTGTATATTGTTGAGAATTGTTAGTGTTATGTTGGTTTTATGCAATTCCAAATTTATGAATTGAAATTATTTATAAATTAGAAATGGAAATGAAAATCGAACCTACGAAAAATTTTCATTGATTGATAGTAGGAAAAATATATGTTAGGTACAGCAGAAAATTACATTTTCAATAAGCATAACTTATTTTGTTAACTTTTTTTCTTTAAAATAAGGTTGTAATATGACTAAACCGCTGATTATATAATTTAGATTATTTAGGAAAATTGTACGCGATGAGTCAAATAGAACAAAGTTCAATTTTTCGATAACTTTCGAATTGCCAAATTTGAACGAAAATTGAACAAAGTATTAAATATTATTAAATTATTATCGTCTTGATGGGACAATTCGAGTTTACAATTTTTAGGCTCAAATTGGATTTTTTTTGTTGTGTATGGAATAATGCGAAAATTTATGAAATTGTTCACCAAAATGTGCCAATGAAAAATTTTCAAGCATGAAATGTTTTCGTTGTAGAATTATTACGGGAGAAAATTTTGGAAAAGTTACTAGATTGCACTATACTGTATTTGAATATTGAATCTCAGTTATACATTTTCTTTTTATTTTTTACTTGATTTTCTCGAAGTAATTTACCGAAAAATTAATGATTCATTTATTTTTGTAAGAGAAAAAGAATTCATAACAAAAAAAAAATAACAGTCGATTATAATTACGTACATACACTATTGAAATCCATTAACATTTTTACAGTGAAAGTCTGAACAATTGATTTAATTTCCGAAATTTTTCCACACCCTTGGTGTTCATGTAAATGAAATTTATCAACTAGTCTGCACAAGATTTGTTGACTTGATGAAAAATCACGTAGTTGATCGATTTTTCGGCACGCATGACAAAGAAATTGAAAACTTGGTAAGCGCCACTTCAATAAGGGTCATTTTTTTACACATATAGATGCGAAATCGAACCTTATTGAGTTTTCAATTTCTATGCGATTTGTAAATAAATTAATAATTAATTGAACGTGTCTTCCAAATGTTCACGATGTGCGGTTTGACAGTGCCTTTGTTTGTCCTCAATTTTTATTGTTTATTTCGGAAAATGGTTGTAATGGGAAAATTACCATTTTCCAAATATTTATGAAGAAATTTTTTTTTCCGACGAAAATTTCTTTTTTGGAATCGCTGGTCTGTTTATTTTGCTTTCGAAAAAAGTGACGAATTCACACTTTTGTGTTCGATGAAACTTGTTTCATTCCTTTAGTCGTAATTCGTAATTGTAGAAAAATTACGTACTGGGTATTTTTGATGGAAGATGCAATAATTAGAGAAAAATGATGTACGTTCGGAAAATTGCGATTGTATTGGTTTTCGGATTTTTCATTTGAACCTTGTGAAAATAGAATCCAGTTATCCGAAATTTCTGGTGAATACTTATTTAATGACAGACGGTTTAGAAATAATGACGAATTTTGAGGATGAGCTGATTGAGTCGAAAACATATTTATCTCAGTATTTTTTATAATATACATTATTAAAAATCACTAATCATCACATTTTTTTTTATAAAATTCATTAGCCTTAAAATTGAGTTGTTTATTGTAAACAGTCGTGGGAAAACGTCGGATGTGTGTAAAATGTAATTAGTCGATTGGTTTTGTAAATTATGCCAGTGCACTCGCGATTTTGTGACTTGCGAGTTGTTTTTTAGAGTGAATTTACGACGACAACAATATAAAATTATAAAATTTAACAGAACCGTTGTTGAACATTATTAGACCTTTTAACAAATTGAATTAATTATCTGTAATGATCTTGTGTAGTTGAAAAGAATTGGATTTATTTTTCATTTTAAAATTCGATGCATCAGAATTCACATTAGAAAACAGTAACTGTGTAGAATGTTTTCGTAAATACTAATAAATGGGATTTTATCATTATTTTTAACAATGTTGATGTTTTTTATCAACTACAATAATTTTTTGAACAAATTCATAACTATTTCAAGTCAGTTGTTTTCGTTTTATATTCTGAATATTCCCAGCGAGGCAGCAGGCTAAAAATACTCCGATAAACGGGAAAAATCCAACTCCGACTGTACTCAGAATCATCAGTCGAACGTTGGTGTTGATGAATTCGATTACGCGACTGTAACAGCCCTGAGAAATGGATGTTTTATTTTTTAACTTTTTTTGAAAATATTATTGAGGATTAAAATATTTGATTTTCGGAATGTTGCGAGTCTGAAATGATCAGTTGCGCGCGAGGCAAATATCATACCGCGCAACCGGTTATTTCATAGAGCCGTTCAATTGCCGTAGTGATTTTAGTTTTCATAAAAATAGGCAAAATTTGCATAAAATCAGTGAATTACTTATGAAAATTCGTTTTTTTATGAGGTTTATTTTATAAAAGTGATAAAAAATTTACGATTTTTATGAAGTGGTTTTATAAAAACTGTATAAAAAAAAATTTTTTTCATAAAATCTGTCAAAATATTCATACAATTTATATGTTTTTTTATGAAAACAATTGAAAGCCTCCAAATATTTGATACGTTTTTATTACACAAGGGAATAGAAAATCATGTTCGTAACATTTTTTAGCAATTATAAAATGTAAAAACATATGATTTTATAGGATTTCAAAATTCTTTAACTTAGATTGAAAATAAGCATCCACGTTGATATAGATTTGATGGACAAGAAAGTTGACTGTCGGATATATCTGATGCAATGGTCACAAGTTCAAATCCCGCTGCCTCCGAAAAATTTTTTAATATCTTCCGAAACGAAATCTGAGCTAGAGCCTCATAAACCGATCAAAAATGGTATATACGGTATATACATTAGCAAAATGATCCAAAAAAGGCTAGAAAAATTTTTTCATATTTTTAAAAATATTGAAAAAGAATTTTATAAAAACACTTTTTCATAAAACTTTCATAAAACCGACCTTATAAAAATTTTTAAATTTTTTTAAAGATTTTTATAAAAACTAGAATCAAATTTCAATTCCTAATTTTTTCAAAAACAATGTATTTTGTTATACCTGTACGTAAATATCGTTAATGTCAGATATATCACATTCTCCTTGTGGTATGCTACAGCACGAAGCTGGAACTTCTTTTGGCGGGGATGACATCAGCCAATCAGTGTAGCCTCTGTTACCACAGCATTGTAGCTATGGTTTGTTAAAAAGTAAGAAAAACTCGATTGCATTTTTTCGTACATTAAATCGAATTCCAATCAAATTTCTCGTAACTTAAAATGTTAATTAAGAAAAATCCAATTACAATCAATGGATATTCACCGTAAGGGGCCGTGCACAAATAAGCGAAAAAGGGAGGAGAGGAGGGAGGGGGGGGGGGGGGGGGGGGGGGGGGGGGGGGGGGGGGGGTCAATACTGAAAATTCGAAATACCCACTATATTTATTACAAAAATTGGGAAATTTGGAAACGCTTATTCCAAATTCATGCGGAATTCAATGTTTCGGAATTTTGAAACGTCTACGAATTCGTAAAATTCAAGTAGTATAGTATTAATATTACACATTTCATTTATCATACATACTGAAAATTCAGAAATTAAAATTTGAAAACCCCGATTCCAAATTTGTGTAGAATTCGATGTTACATTTTTCAATGTCTTCGAAATTGGGAATTCGTATAATCAATTGTAACAACATATACTTAGTGATATTAATGTTATACTCGATGGTATAAATGATTCCAAAATTTCGTAATTATTACCGTGCTTTGAATGCTATCGATGTGTGAACTTTTAATGGAATCTTCTCCATAAACAATTAAACTTTCGTTCAAGCCTTGATCGAATCCTGCGTTCAAAAAATTCCTGTACGCGTAAACTGATGCTCCGATACTTAATCCTAATAGTGATACCACAACCAAAAGTGCTCCATACTGAAACGTGAATTTTCATGGCTTACAGAAATAATTTATAAATTTTTTGAATTATTTCTCCAAATTTTATGAAAATAACATTTACGATACGTGGGAAATTTGGGAGGGTCTTAATTTTTTATTTTTGATATCTCGATTTTTCAGCGAATATTTTTTTGAGGTTCAAAATTTGATATGTATCAACTTGACATTAAATTAGAGTTTAAAATGCGTCTGGCAATTCCATAATATTCAAGAGTTGATCGATACTATTGCTCTTTCTCTCTCACCAAACGACTGCTGTTGTGAGAGAGAAAAGGACAGTTGCGTAGTTGCCCATCCCTAATAATACGAATCAAAAAACGGGTAGAACATTTTATATGAATCAAACGTAAATTTTGAATGATTATATATGAAGTTAACGTTGATAAAAATTAATTTTTACCAAGCGAAGCATCGCTGAATGTCTTCTAGTGGTGCAGCAACACGCGAAAGTAGCTATTATAGTTACGAAAATTCCTAGGGATATTAAACCGAGTATTGCCGATGCAGCTGCATGTTTTTCACTGCTGACATCCATGTATTCTACCAATTCCACTCGTATCCATATTCCGATAATTACCATTGATATTCCAGAAATCTAAATTCGAGAAGTTGAAATTTACTAAAAAATTGATATTTGATCGAAGAATTATTTATTTATCCTTCAGAAAATTGTTTGTTCTTTATATTTTACTCCGAAACATTTATGTATTCAAATTTAAGAAGTTTGGATAAATTACGAAAGAAATTGAATTTTTCGAAAAAGACTCAAAATTCTTTTCAAATTTATCAATATTTATATTGCGTTTTTCTAAGTCGAATAACAATTTTTTGATAAAAATGGTTATCATTATCGATACGAATAATTCATAATAATTTCGTTTTTTCTGAACTCGCTCAAATATGTCAAAATGATTTAATATTAGAAAATTTGCATTTTTACGAGCATAATTCAGAAAATAAAAAAAGATTAAAGATTATACAAATAAAACGAAATCCATATGTTATTTACAATTACTCACCAAAAAAATGACATTAAAAATCATCAAAAGCGGTGTCATACACACCATGACCGCTACACTTTTCAACGGTTTTCCCATTTTCCGAAATTTCCATCAAAAAATCCAGTCTTCTAATTTTTGACAGATTCTCTTCCCGAGAAGAAACAAACATCGATTGTGTGCAATTTTACACGCGCAAACGCGAACTCTAAACGCATGCGTTCAATATTCTTTAATTTTCGCGGAATAAAAAAAACTCTTATACCAGATACAGATTAAAAAATTTAAAAATTTACCAGCATCACAAAATGAACAGAACAAATAACAAATTGGGTATTGGGGAAGTAAAAAATAATTCAAAATCTTCCGATAACTGTTAATTTTTATTTCAGATAATGCACGTGATTTTTGTTAATTTTATTCTCTGAGTAATCGAAAATGTCAGACCAGTAAATTTCTTCGTCATTTGCAGAATTTTTTGCGGAATCATTTTTACTGTAGGTCTCATTTCGGTGATGAAATTCAATGAGATTAAAAGAGTTGAAATGAATGATGTCTTCGATTTCGTCCTGGAAGTTCGAATTTTCCGATTTTTTTGTCTCTTGGACTTCTGTAAAAAAAAGGAGGAAATGTTGTTTTTGAGGGAATTTATTATTTGTAACTTTTTGACATTTCACGATGTTTTTGGAATTTCATGGTATATGCGGTTTTTTGTTCAATATTAATTTATAGGTTAATTTCGAACAACGAAAGAATTTTGAAAAATTCATTTTCAATATTTTTTTCAAATTTTTAAAAAATTGCAAAAATTCATAATAAAAATTCAGAGATGAGAAAATTCATACACATTCCAGTAAAATCATTAAAAAATTAATTTCAGAGCGTTTTTCGAACAAAACTATTTGAATTTGCATTCAGTACAATCTTAATATGCTTATGTACAATCTTTGATATTTTTATTCGTTTTATGCAAAATATGCAACATTTCAGTTTTAAAAATGTGAAAACTCTGAGTTTCTCAGAAATTTCTGAAATTGAACGTTTTTTCGGAATTTTAAAATATCGGGTTTTCTGAGACATTTAAAATGTTGGAGTTTTTTCGAAAATTTTGGAAATTGTTAGATTTTAGAAACATTCGTAAATTTTAAATTTATTTTACTAAAAAAATTGTAAGTTTTTCGGAAATTCGAAAACATGTAGTTCTACAACAATTTGTGAGTTTCAAGTTTTTCTGAAAATTCGGATATTTTGATTTTTTCGAAAGATTTGTCATTTAGAGTTCCATGAAAATTTTTGAAATTGTTAGTATCGGAAATAATCGAAAATTTCGATTTCTTTTCAATGTTTTCCCCGAAAATCGAAAAATGTTGAGTTTTATGTAAATCTTCAGCTTTTTGAGAAATTTGTAAAATGTGTCCTGAAAATATGAAAATCTTAAGTTTTTAGAAAGATTCTAAAATTGTATGTTTTTATTTTAATTTCAGAATTATAATTTTTTTGAAACATTCAAAAATTTTTGATTGTTAGAAAATGACATGAATTCTAAAGTTTTTTGGAATTTATAGACTTCGACATTGCTCGGAAATTCTAAGTATTTTGAGTTCCTCGAAAATTTTTTAAAATTAGAGTTTTTTAAAAGATTTGGAAAGTTTGAGTTTTTCGAAAAATTGAAAATTTTGAATTCTTAGAAAAAGAGATGAATTCTAACTTTTTTTGGAATTTATTGAGTTCGAAATTGTTTGAAAATTCTGAATATTTTGAGTTCCTCGAAAAATTTTAAAAATTCGAGTTTTTCAAAAGATTTGGAAAGTTTAATTTTTTAAAAAATTGAAAATTTCGGATTTGTTTGAGAAATTTGTCGTTGCTCAAAAAAAGCGACGAGAAAACGTCGCCCTCAACTGGTTAGGGTAAGGCTCAATTTTTCGTCAATTTACGTAAGAAAATGACCCCTATAAATATCCCGCTCATCAAGTGCTTCAATTTTCAATGCATCATAAAACCGACCTTCTCCTCGAACAAATTCATCCGGTCTCTTACTATTCCGAATATCCCCGATCGTCTTGAAATAAATGCTGTGATCGTAACCGTAAATCTCCAAACAATTACTATCCAATCGCTTATCAGTTTTGTAATTTGACTTCCCACAGCAATTGATCTTCATTTCTTCACGTCGTTTTTTCTTCGTGTTTATCTGATGATCGTTGCAACTATAATTGGCCAGATTGAAAAATCCAGACTTCGCGGAAATTTTTTCATCGAGATGCAAACGGTTGTATCTCCCAGGGAAAATTGCCCAGTTTTGGATGCGATGGAAAACGAACTGGGTTTGCTCGTTCCACCAGTCGGATAAATTTTTGCTGGATGCACTTTTTGGGAAAATTTGCGACCCGGAAAAATGAGGCATTTTCATTGAAGAGATCGGTGGGTCAATTGACAATTTTCGGTCTAATTTGACCACTTTTACGTTGATTTTGGATGATATATTTTGTTTTTTGAGGAACTTTTTTCGGTTTTTTGACTGAATGACGGGTTTGGAGGTATGACTGATACTGAAATGAAAATTGTGTTGAAGCTATATTGGCGATGAAGCCGGTGAACTGAGGAAGCCCGTCAAGGATTTTCAAGGTCGGCTGATTGACGACAGTGACTTTGAATGTTCTAATGACTGGGTGTAAGTGAGTAATCGATAGTTGGGCGAATTTTTGTAAATCGAGTTACACCAAACACTCTTTTATTTGCGGTCGTTAGGAAGTAAACGATTCCCTCATTTTCAGATTCAGGGGAAAGCGCCTGATCCCTTCTACTACTCCGAGCTTGAGATCGATTGCCAATGAAATCGATTTGTATCTTTCGCCGATTCCTGCTCGAATTGGCTTCGAAAATAGATTCTATATAGATATTAATATATAGAAACAATATACTTACAAAAATGAGTTAAAAAATTTTCAAAAATGGGAATCGTTACATCTGTGACGGTTTTTTTCATGCCTTTTTTTTCTCGTTTTTCGATGTTTTTATCATAGCGCAGGTGTTTTTTTGGATGGAACAGTGTCGAAACAACAATATTCTTACAACAATTAGCCAAAAAATTCCAGAAATAAAAATCGTCACATCTATTGTTAAATCAACAATATTCTTACGAAAATTAGCCAAAAAAATGTCGGAAATGAAAATCATCACATATGTGACGGTTTTTCTCATGCTTTTTTTTCCTCGTTTTTAGACTTTTTTACTATTGCACGAATAATTTTCGGATAAAACAATGTTAAATCAACGAGATTCTTCGGAAAATTAGCCGAAAAATTTCAGAAATGAAAATCATCACATCTGTGACGGTACTGTGACGGTTTTTTTCATGCCTTTTCAATAAATACATTTCAATAAATACAAATTCCCTAACTTTGGTCCAACAAAATTTGTAATTTTATGTCCGATCGAAAACTTCAATCGTAACTTCCGACTGTTATCATACGGATCATACGTGCGGCCCTGGCTTTAACACAACCAAATACACTGAAAGCAGCAGAAAGCAGTCCACAGCTGAACACGGAAACAACCGAGTGAACCGAGTTTATTTATACCTGTCAAGAAAAATTAGAAAACTATTCCTTTTAATACCCATATTTTTAGTTTCTGTCTAATACTGCAATCTAATGTGACACTAAATCAGTGAATTAATAAACTTTCGTAAATATTCCGCATTCTGTGCATTCTCTTCTACTCGTCTGCACTGGATCGATGTAAGTTTTCCTCCCTCTAGAATTCCGTAGGTCTTATCGAATTATTTTCTCTAATTACAGTCTTATTGTCAGTTTCTCAATAATTTTTGGGCCTTGATAAACTACAGACAATGTTTATTTTCGAAAGTGTAAAATTTTTCTCGATTTTATTGAGCGATTCTAAAGCTAGAATTTCAGTGAAGTGCCAAGAAAACAGGCGTCCCCGTTCGTAAACGTCATAACTATGATGCATTTTTTGTTTTGTTCGAACGGTTGATATAAAAGTTTTCAATGTTTTAAGGTCGTATCTTTGATTTTCGAGTTTCCGAAGTTTTCACTGACAATTTTTATAACTGTAATTGAACGTATTTGTGATACGTTTGCAAAATTTTGAGTCAATTGACTGACGGCGAAAAGAAATATTTAATGTCAAAGTAGACTCCAAATACACAGGGGGTATAGGGCTCAAGACACTATAATCATATTGAAAAAACGGGTCCGGATTTTCCAATAAAAAATATGCGAAAAGAAGCGCCAGACGTTAGCTATAAGTGAGTGGCAAAATTTTCATGTTTCACTGATTAGTTTTTTCAAAAACCACGCTTGAATGTCAGAAGTCGCCGTTTTTGAGAAAAATGATAGCTAGAATGAGTAGATATATCACATAAGCAGACACAACCTCGCGCTCTCATTGGCTCTCATATGGGGAATTGTATTGTGATGTGGATTGTGATATGCATAGACAGGGGATATATATGGATATATGGCACGAGTACAATCCGGAAAAACTTTTGGAATCGATTGTACCAAAGATACGACCTTAAAAAATCGTTTTGATGAACTAAGACTCGAGATTATCAATGAAATTACAGCAGCTATGAAAAAAGACTGTTCCCAGAGAAGACAGGCCGCCTTAGATTTTCTCTCGAACATATCACTCGATGGAACGTACAGAGACACCAAACTCAGCCAACCAGTCGATCGAAGAGAATTGCCGAATTATTCAAAAAATGACAATGACGGTGGCAAAGATGAAGAAGACGGGTGTCACTCTTCACGCCAAGCAACGCTGGCGAGGGAAGAGGTGAAGTTTCGGAAACATTTTATATCCCCTATCAATTTTTTTTAGACAGTTTTTGAATAATTTTAGAATTGTTGAAATTTTGCAAACATTCAACTGTTTTTCATGCATTTACGAGAATCATTCAGAATTTTCTTCCTTTCGTGGTATTTTTGAGAAATCGTTTATACTATTTCGGAAATTTTTAGGAAATTTTTGGCGAGGGAAGAGGTGAAGTTTCAGGAACATTTTATCCCTTATTAAATTTTTGTCGATGGTTTCTAAAAATTTTTCGAATTGTTGAAATTTTACAATCATTCAAACTCGTTTTAATGCATTTACAAGAATCATTTGGAATTCTGTTCTTTTCGTAGTATTTTTGAGAAATCATTCACAATTTCGGAAATTTTTTAATTTTTCAGAATATCTGAAAAAGCATTTTCAGGAAAATTGAAAAATCCGTATAAAAAAAAATCGATACGGAAAAAACAGTACAGAAAAAAACCTGTACGGAAAAATCCGTATGAAAAAATAGCATCTTCAATAATTTTTCAAAATCTTTCGAATTCCAGTTAAAAATTGCATTAATCACGAAAAATTCTATCAATTGTATCCCTTTTTTATGTATTATAGTCATGGGTGGACGATACTATTGCTATCTCTTTCACGCCAAACGACTGCTCTCGTCAGTAAGAAAAAGACAGCTGCGTAACTGCTCATCCCTGATTACAGTTCATTATTTCTCCACTAATATTATAAACAATTTTAGACATCGAGAAAAACCCTCTACCTAACTCTATTGACTTGATAAGAACGTTGAAAAGAAAACTATAGCTTTCTTTCCAAGTACATCATGCATAAAAAATGTCTTCTTATGATGTACATATGAAGAATTGTTAAGGTCGTATTTTTGATTTTCGGGTTTCCGAATTTTTCACTGAAAATTTGTATAACTGTAATTGAACGTATTTGTGATATGTTTGCAAAATTTGAAGTCGATTGACTGACTGCGAAAAGAAATATTTAATGTCAAAGTAGACTCTAAATACACAGGGGGTATAGGGCTCAAGACACTATAATCATTATATTGAAAAAACGAGTCCGGATTTTCCAATAAAAAATATGCGAAAAGAAGCGCCACACGTTAGCTATAAGTAAGTGGCAAAATTTTCATGTTTCACTGATTAGTTTTTTCAAAAACCACGCTTGAATGTCAAAAATCGCCGTTTTTGAGAAAAATGACAGCTAGAATGAGTAGATATATCACATAAGCAGATACAACCTTGTGCTCCCATTGGCTCTCATATGAGAAATTGTGTTGTGATGTAGATTGTGATATGCATAGACAGGGGATATATATGAATATATGGTACGAGTACGATCCGGAAAAACTGTTGGAATCGATTGTATCAAAGATACGACCTTAAGAATGATTAAGAATTGTTAAAAATACATTGTACATTTTCCCTTACATACATTAAGAATCAAAGAAATTTGTAGAAAATCGAGCCACTCATGGACCTCGATCAATCCGAAGAGAATCGATCGTTCGGTTCCGGCTCGGAAGCCAACTTAGCGTATTCTTCCCTTTCGGGAAAACGCGGATCATCCGCAACTGCAGGAGAAACGACTTTACTAGACCACGAAAAAAAGGCTTCTGGTCAATTGTCGCCCAGCTTGCACGCATCTTTTCGAGAAAGGTGATTAGTACCTTCGTTGAAATTCATTACGAAATACCGAACTCGAATAAAAACGTCGAAAATTGTAAATTCCACCTATACAGGGCAGGAACTTCAGGCAGCGAATATTCTCTGCCCGGAAGAAGAGTAGGTTCCTTGCACTACAGAAGAAGAATAACCCACCAAACCTCGACTCTGTCCGAGGACAAAAAGTTCCAGTACCACAGCAGCAGCGAAAGTATCGGTTCCAAATCGATATCTCAGATTAGTCGTCAGAAAATGAAGATTTTCGGCACCAACAACCATTTGGAGAGTTCGAACACTTCGAAAAATGTGAAGGAACTTCGACTGATGCAAAAGCCGATCAAGAATCACAAATTTAATGACGATCGGTTAGTTCTGGTTTCGTCGAAGCGAGTGCCGTTTCTTATTTTTTCGTCGATTCCTTACACCAAAGGTCAACGAACTGGCTGGTGAGTGATTGAACAAATGGGATGATATTTACGATAAAATTTTTTGTTTCGGTCGAAAGTTGTGTGAGTTTTAAGAATTCGAAGCTTATGAAGCTTTTGAACTTTGTAGATGGTGGACATTTTGGTTTTTTAAAACTTATTGTATATTTTGAAGGGATGTGAATTTTGTAAAGTTCTGGTTTTTTAAGGACGGAATTGCGTAAAGACACAATACGTAGGAAAAATACGGTGACTCAGAGGCCTTCGTCTGGGGCCAATGATACGTTGGATTTGTTTAAAGCTTTGGGATTTGAAGGAGCCATTGATGGACAGGTGATGGTCGATTGAATTAAGGTGACCAGACGTGCTATTTGGATAGGATATGCCCTCTTTTTCGACTTTCTTGTCCTTGTTCTAGTTCTTTCTTGTCCTATATTATTTGAAGGATTGTTGAAACTGTCCTGTTTTTTGCATTATTGCTTTAAATGTGAACGTTTGAACTCAGAACATTTATATTCTTCGATTTTTGAGGTATTAGTTCGAATTTCGAAACGCTTGGCGAATTAATGTCCATTTTTCAATAGTTATACTTTTTTATACTCTTTCCACTTCCCACAATTTTAGATCGAAGTGTCATATTTTTTATACGACGTCATCTGGTCACCCAAATTAAACAATCAAATTATCAGAATATATAATTACTTTTGACGTTTCAATGGGAACCAGGAAATATCATATGGTGAACTTCTGACGCCATCAAATACGTCGCAAAAAGAAAGAAGATTTAATTACAATGACGAATTGGTAGAAACAGTACCGCAGAATTCTCAGGGCAGCATAATATCACGGTAGGCATTTTTCGAAAATCAAAATTTTGTCCATGACACCCCCCCCCCCCCATATTTTACTGAAGTTGGCGCCTATGGACTTATAATCAATAAATCAATAAATACGAATAAAATTCATAACCAGTATTTGATCAACGATGAATCAATTTTGTATTCGTTCGAATTGAATCGATTTTAGTTTGATTAATTATATTTTTCGAATTATAGGTACTTTCCTCATGACATTAATTCTTCCCATACTCATGGTGTAGACGAAGAAGCGTCTGCGTCAATGTTGGCAGATCCGAAACGTAATTATACCCATAATTTCGATAAATAGTTACATAATCACGTAATTGTTGAAATGGTAAAAATAGTACAGTACATTCCGCAACTAGTGGAAAAATGGAAAAATAATTATTCCACTTGTTGCGAATTTTATTTTATCCAACGCCATGGAAAAAAGAAGGTACTTTTTCCACGTTGCAGGATAAAATAAATTTTTTGTGATTAATTGACTTGTTTACTATTATTAATTTATGTTTACTACAGTAAAACCTCTCATACTGCTCACCCCATATGTTTCCTCTCACACTGTGGACAGTATGAGAGGCTGACAAGGATAGAGAGTGGACGGTATGAGAGGTTTTACTGTATGATTGATTAATTATTAATTTTGTTACTGGAAAAATTTTACAGTTAATGACTGGGACGATCCGCGCATTGTTTACAATCCGAACTCATTAGACGATCCGGAACTAATTGCGGGAAAACACCGAACATTACTTACTTTCACATCGTATATGGTAAATAATAATAATAATAATAATAATAATACTAATTTAGAATCGATTTCGATTGAAAAAAAATCGATTTTTGAAAATTCGAAAAACAGGAAATTGGTAAATTATAACAACTATTTTAAGGCATCGGTGATCGATTATGTGAGACCATCGGACCTCAAAAAAGAACTTAACGACAAATTCAGAGAGAAATTTCCTCATGTGCAACTCACTCTCAGCAAATTGCGAAGGTGTGTATCATTCAACAAACCTCAGAGATATAGAAAATACATAGTACATTTCGCAACTAGTGAAGAAACTATTATGGCACTGGTTGCGAAATTCATTTTTTCCCAAAGCCGTGGAGAAAATACGATTTTCTCCATGGCTCAAAACGTTAAAAATCTAATTTTCTCCACGTTGTTGGGAAAAATATAGTCTTTAACTTGTGCAGAAGGGCTTTTTTGACGAATGTGATTGCAAAACTCGCCATTGGTTCGTCTTGCAAAACTCACATTCGTAAAAAAAGCTCCTTCTGCACTCGTTGAGAAATATACTATATTTGAAATAAAATGACAATTGTGGCAAAACGCGCACTTTTTCACGTAGAATAGTACATTTCGTGACTAGTGCAATTATAATTTTTATTCCACTAGTTGCGAAATGAACCATTTTTTAAACTTTTTTACAGTTTAAAACGCGAAATGCGAAAAATCGCGAGAATGGACCAAGGCGTCGATCTCGTGACTGTGGCAATGGCGTATGTGTACTTCGAAAAATTGATCCTTCGAAACGTTATCACGAAACAAACCCGAAAACTCTGCGCTGGCGCTTGTTTATTGCTCGCGGCCAAATTGAACGACGTGAAAGGCGATTTGCTAAAGGCTTTTATTGAGGTAATTTTGTATTGTTTCGTTATTTAATTAATTATTATCATAATTATCTAGTCCAGATATAATATTTCGAGAAATATCACAATTTAGATGAATATTGACAAAATTATTCGATTTGGAAGAAAATCGATATACATCAAATAGAATAATCATAAATAATTGTCAAATCGATAAATTCATCAACTTCATTAATTGACATTCTTAAATATTTTATCAACATTACCCAAGTGATTCTAGTTTGTGTATTTTTTTGAAAAATAAAAAATAAATAAACCTTAAAAAAACCTTAATAAACCTTATAAACGATTTTTATAAGGTCGGTTTTATGAAAGTTTTATGCATTTTGCATTTTTTATGGAGTGGTTTTATAAAAATTTTATAAAAAAAATGTTTTTATAAAAATTAAAAAAAAAATGTTTTTATATTGTAAAAATTTTTAAAAATATGCAAAAATTTGTCTAACCTTTTTTGGATCATTTTGCTGATGTATATACCATTTTTCATCAGTTTATAATGACTCTAGCTCAACTTTCGTTTCGGGAGAAATTTAAAAATTTTTTGGAGGCAGCGGGATTTGAACTTGCGACCTTTGCATCAGAAATTCGATAGTTAACTTTCTTGTTCATCAAATCTATGTTAATTTGGGTGCTTATTTTCAACTTGAGGTAAAGAATTTTAAAATCCTATAAAATCATATGTTTTTACGTTTTACAATTGCTAAAAAACGTTACGAACAAAAATATGACACTTTTTATAAAAACTGCGAAGTTTTTATGAAAATAAAGGTTTCATAAGAAAATTTGGAGGCTTGCAATTGTTTTTATAAAAAAACTATGAATTGTATGAAAATTTCGACAGATTCTATAGAAAAATTTTTTGTATAAAGTTTTTATAAAACCACTTCATAAAAATCGAAAATTTTATATAATTTTTATAAAATCGACCTTATGAAAAACGAATTTCTATAAATAATGTACTGATTTCATAACAATGTTGCTGTTTTTATAAAAACTATAATCACTAGGGTTACTTAGATCTTTATTCTTTTATTCAACGCCCGCGAGAAATATGTAATTTCGTGGCCCTTCCGAGAGTGGACGAAATAATGGATTACCTGATTGTTGAAGTGTGGCATGCGAGTGATGAACTCGTTTGCCCACTAGTGGGCGAATCAGCTATTCGCCCACGCTCATCTTAACGACCTATAGCTATTTACTCACTCACACTCAGTTTAGCGACTGTTTTCGCACGGATAATGGAAACAAGATGGCGGACGAGCGACTCGACATATATCGAAACGTCAAACTCCACAGTCATAACCTCAAAATTACAAAACTGTGTATTGTTGCAATGTTTTTGTTGTTGTTTCCAAAAGTGTCGAATACAGTCATAATCAATCCCGATAAAAATCAAAGCAACGAAAGGGATAATTAGTTTTTAACTCCCTAAAGTACGTAGCAAAGGTCTAAGGGCGATTGTTGCGTCAATCAATCAGGTAACCTGTTATTTCCCTCCTCTCAGCAGGGCCATGAAATCACATATTTCTCGCGATTGTTGAATAAAATATTGTGTGCGACTATTGGTCGAAAGAGGAGATT